>JACXGM010026482.1:0-14854 GCA_016801145.1 Umbra pygmaea
TAATTACTAATGATATTTTGTTTAAGTGTTAGCATATACATTTAAATTGTCTTAAATAAATAAATAAAAAAAATATGTACAGTAGGAAATAACATAAGTAAAGCGATTAGATTATTTGCAGTTACTATTTACTCCTTCACAAAATGGGCTGGTGCACCATGAAACTCCCGGGCTGAAAATGTTTCCCACTCCGGCCCTGGACAAAATTATGTCACAATGGTCAATGGAAAACAAAATCATCAACGGATCTAGGGCTGGATTCAAACGCACACTGAAAATCTAAGTAAACAATTGAAATCACAGGCTGTTTTAACTTGTGTGAATTTCATCCCGGCAACTCATAAGATGACTCAGTAGGGTGTATTGTCCCCATGTGCCTGTATGCACTCCCCAAATCTGGGCATGCTCCTGATGAGATGGCGGATGGTGTATTGGGGGATCTCCTCTAAGACCTGGATCCGGGCATCAGTGAGCTCCTGGACAGTCTGTGGCGCTACTCGGCAGTGAGAGAATGCACCAGCGAAAGGTCTGACGATGGATCTGAGGATTTCATCCCGGTAGCTAACAGCAGTCAGGGTACCGTTGGCTAGCACAGGGGTTCCCAAACTTTTCAGCCCACGACCCCCAAAATAAAGGTGTGAGTGACTTGTGACCCCTACTATCCGAGGAGGTGGTTAAAGTACACTAACGTCGCAGGAAACTGTGCACACGCACTAATAGACATAATTACAACACAAAAAAACAACAATCAACCAATTATAATATTGTTTTATAGTAATTTCCTCATTACTTTCATTTAAATATTAACATCACCTAATGAGATGGGTGGGCACAATGCCATTGCACGCAATGGTGCACAAGCAAAAATAGGCCTATCTAAACACAAGCATGTTTACAACACAAAAGTACACAACAATCAAACAACTATTAAAACCCTTTAAGGTCTAAGGGGTTTTAGGTCCGCCTGGCCACAGTTGACTTTTTGGCCTCTAGAAAGGTCATACTTTGACCTACAGTGAAGGGCCTTATGGTGCTGGACTCAGCAGACCCATGGCAACAACATGGATTAATGAAATCCAACACCCTGGGTCATTTAATTTTATGTTTTATTAAATATTTATCCCAAAAAAACTAAAGAACGTATGTATATTTGGTTAGTTGTTATGTGTAAAAGCATGTAAACTATAATGGAAATGGCTTTTTATTGTAGGGTGACCATACGTCCTCTTTTACCCGGACATGTCCTCTTTGATTAAAGTTGTTTCAGCAACACTATATTATGCTAGTAACACAAACGCAGATTTTTTTTCTAAATAATAGCGGTCATTCCAATGCATGAAATAATCGTTGTAAAATAATTTTAAAGCTAGTGAATTATAATCAAATCAAATTGTATTGTGTGGTTAAGGAACTATTAAAATAGTTTGATAGGAAAAAAGATATGTTTTTAATAACAATTGTAAAAGATATGCAGTACCTTAAATTTTATGAATATATTGTCTCATATAGGCTAAACTATAGTATTCCTCATGCCGAAACATGTGCTATGGTTCAATAGCATGTGTTTAATCCAAATATAGTCTCACCCTGGGGTACTTGAGGCAGTATAGCCATCAAAATTTGATTTGATTATAATTCACTAGCTTATAAATTATAATTTGCAACTATTATTTCACGTGTTGGAATGAGCGCTTTAATTTTGAAATAAATCTGGGTTCGGGTTGCTAGCATAATATAGTGTTACTGAAACAACAGTAAACAGAGGACATGTCCGGGGAAAAGAGGACGTTGTATGGTCACCCTATTTTATTGCTTATTGTCAAGCCCCCAGGGCTCCTAGACCAGTGTGCAAAGTTTGGGGGCCATACAAACAAGTCAACATCAAAATGCTACACCCATTTCTCACTATATTTCTATACGTTTTTGAAATCCCATTCATTATTCACTTTTTGAAAGTGTTGGTGTTGTGCAGGATGATGTCCTACACATCATTGCAAAGTCATTTTCACTTCCTACTTCCTTTCTGTTTTTAATAGAAAAGGTGACGTCTAAAATGCATGACCGACTTTGAGGCACCATAGCTCTGGCTGTGTTAAACCCACAGGGATGAGCCACCACTCATTATTTTTGGCTGATCTTCCCCTTTCCATCTTCCCTTTTCCAAAGATATACTTTGAAGGGTTAAAAAAATATATATGTTTTTAATTTCTGGAAATCATCTCGTGACCCCCACCCCACCCCCACCCGAGGGGTCGCGACCCCTAATTTGGGAACCACTGGGCTAGCACATGGAGGTCTGTGCAACCCTCCAAGGATATATACCCCTAAATCACTGACCCACCACTTAACCGGTCATGTTGGATGATGTTCCAGGCATCATAACGTTAACCACTGTGTCTTTAGCGTCTTTCACGTCTTTCACATGTGTATGGGGTGCCAATTGTGGACCTGCCAATTCTGGTGTTCTCTGGCGAATGCCAATCGAGCTGCAGTGCTGTGCTCTTAATTGGGGACGCCAGGCTTGCATTACCACCCAGACTGGGGGAAACGGAACGGTATCACACAATGGGTTTGATGTGCTACACACAGTTCCATTCACTCTGGTCCCGAACATAATGCGAGCCAGGCGTCCCCAATTAAGATCCATTCACTCCAGTTTCGAAGGTAATGCGAGCCCAGTGTCCCCAATTAAGATCCACTGACAGCGGCTGCATGCTACCCTCATGTTGTCTGTTTCTGACATTTTGGTCAGAAACATTCACAACAGTGGCCTGCTGGAGGTCATTTTGTAGGGATTTGGCAGTGCTCCTCCTGTTCGTCCTTGCACAAAGCGGAAGATATTGGTCCTGCTGCTGGGTTGATGTAACGGCCTGGCCCATCTCCTGGTATCTCTTCCATGCTCTTGAGATCCTGGAGGAGCTGGACTGCTTGTGCAACCTGAATGGGCTGCAGGTACTGCCTGTTGCTACGAGTAGTGACAAGGCAAGGCAGAAGTGAGTAATCTTTTACTTGAACATCTTCATTTTTCACTTCAAAATGCAGTTTCTCTCCTTTTATTCGAACATCTTCATTTCCTACTTTAAAAGGGTCTTTGTCTTCTTGCAGTACAAAACAATCATCTGATTTCACTTCTTTAATATAATGTTCTTTCAAAGAAATGGAGAACCAGGAGAATTTCCGGTGGGCCACTAGTTGTTGGGCCAGAAGTTGGTTTGGGATAAACAATATCTCTATAGGCCTACTTGTTGTAGTTTGGACTAGGCCACCTGCCTGCAGATGTGAGGTAGTGCAAGCGCTCTGGTTATGAACTGTACTGCAAAGTAACTGTATTAACTAGCTAAATGTGTAGCTCAAGTATATATATATAACTGCCAAAGTAACTCATTTTATTTATTCATCTTAGAGGTCATCTTCTAGACCTCTAAAATCAGCACAATAATTTCAGCTAACCATTCCATAGACTTGACTAAAATCGAAAGGAGACAGGGCATTCTCGTCGCAGCTCCATGCTTATGGAACAGTTTACCCCTCCATGTTAGATCTTATGCCACCCTTGATGCATTTAAATCTAATTTAAAAACTGATCTCTTCTCTCTTGCATTTGAGTGTAATTCATTTCTGTAGTTGTTTTATACTTTATTAATCTTAGATTGTTTGTGTTGGGCTGTATGTAAAGCACTTTGGCCAACGTGTGTTGTTTTTAAATGTGCTATACAAATAAATGTGATTGATTGAATGATTGATTTGATAAGAGAATGAAAGACGTGCATTGAAAGACACACACACACGGTAAGCCCTCACTCATACCCATTTCATTATCAGTTTAAACTATGCTTTACAGAGGATAATGAGACAAACAGGAATACAAAAC
Source organism: Umbra pygmaea (assembly GCA_016801145.1). Taxonomy (NCBI): domain Eukaryota; kingdom Metazoa; phylum Chordata; class Actinopteri; order Esociformes; family Umbridae; genus Umbra; species Umbra pygmaea. The sequence continues at coordinate 3,872 of JACXGM010026482.1, forward strand.
AAGTCATGCTGAGGCTGGCTGCAATACTGGAAGACCAAGAGAGGAGAAAAGTTAGTGCATATTATATAAAAAACATGTTTTTCATTCATGCATATTTGTTAGGACACACATGACAGCCTACTGGAGTAATGATATCTTCTCAAATCTGTACTTTGGTAAAAGTCCTCTATTAACATTTAAATTAAGTATTAGACTAATTGTTCATCATTATAACATCATATATGATGTAGGACACTAGCTATCCTTTACCTATATGAAACTATTTGTTCAGCAAAATGCCAATGCAATGCTCAGGGATTTATTGCTGATTTAGGGTTGGTTTGTCAGTGTTGAGTCATTTTGTATACAGTTGTTCACAATCGCTAGGACTCATTACTCAATATTTAGGTCACTTTTTCACAACTCTTCACACATTGTGAACAACAGCAGTCTGTTGGCTAAACTATGGACATAACTGTGTGTAGAGTTTTGAAAAAATAAACAAATCTCATTATTCAAATATAACATTTAGGTCAATGTCTCTATAGTTACCGTAGTTGTCAAATTACTGAGGATATTTTGTTTAATAGTGTTAGCATATGCATTTAAGTTGTCTCTCTCTAAATAAATAAACAAATAAACAAATAAATAATGTACAGTAGGAAATAACACGTTTAAAAGGGGGTAGATTATTTCCTGGGCAAAAAATGTGCCCCACTACAGCCCTGTGACAAGGACACTAGAAGAATGCAAAACTGAAAAAATCATGAAAGATGAGAGAGCAACTGTCTGTGGTCACCATCTGCAAAAACATTCCCTTTTTAGGGGTTGTCTTGCTGTTGCCTCTCCAGTGCACCTGTTGTCACTTTCATTTGCACCAAAACAGGTGACATTGATTCACAAATGCTTATGCTTCCTAACTGGAATTATTGACATCCCTGAAGTTGAATTGACTTGGTGATACACTGTGCTTGTGTTCTCATAATTGTTTTGAGCAGTGTATATCAATTAGAGCACTGAAGTGCAAGTACATTTGGATAAAATTGCTACCAGAAAGACATTTACAGTGCATCCAGAAATTATTCACAGCACTTCACTTTTTTCACTTTTTGTTATGTTCCACCCTTATTCCGAAATTGGTTAAATTTATTATTTCCCTCAAAATTCTAAAAACAATATCCCATAATGACAATGTGAAAGAAGTGTTTGATTTTATATTAAAAATAAAAAAGCACATAAATATTCACACCCTTTGCCATGACATTCCAATACATTTTTAGCTCAGGTGCATCCTGTTTTCAATGATCATCCTTGAGATGTTTCCACAACCTGATTGGAGTTCACCTGTGGTAACTCCAGTTGATTGGACATAATTTGGAAAGGCACACACCTGTCTAGATGAGGTCCCACGGCTAACAACCAAGCAATGAAGTCCAAGGAATTATCTGTAGACCTCTGAGACAGGATTGTATTGAGGCACAGATCTGGGGAAGGATACAGAAAGGGTACAACTTGAAAGTCCCAATGAGCACAGTGGCCTCCATCATCTGTAAATGGAAGAAGTTTTGAACCACCAGTACTCTTCGTAGAGCTGGCTACCCGGCCAAATTGAGCGATCGGGGATCACTCTGATGGTCACACTGACAGATGTCCAACATTTCTCTGTGGAGAGAGGGGAACCTTCCAGAAGACCAACCATCTCTGCAACACTTCACCAATCAAGACTGTATGGTAGAGTGGCCAGACGGAAGCCACTCCACAGTAAAAGGCACATGAGAGCCAGCTTGGTGTTTGCCAAAAAGGCACCTGAAGGACTTTCAGAAACAGAATTCTCTGGTCTCATGAAACAAAGATTGAACTTGATTGCCTGAATGGCAAGCATCATATCTAGAGGAAACCAGGCACCGCTCATCACCTGGCCAATGCCATCCCTAGAGTGAAGCATGTTGGTGGCAGCATCATGCTGTGGGCATGTTTGTCAGCGGGAGGAACTGGTAGACTAGTCAGGATTGAGGGAAAGATGAATGCAGCAATGTACATTAATCCTTGCTGAAAACCTGCTCCAGAGTGCTCTGGACCTAAGATTGGGGCGGATGTTCATCTTCCAACAGCACAAAGACCCTAAGCACACAGCCAAGATAACAAAGGAGTGGCTAAAGGACAACTCTGTGAATGTCTTTGAGTGGCCCAGCCAGAGCCCAGACTTGAACCCGATTGAACATCTCTGCAAAGATCTGAAAATGGCTGTGTGCCGACGACCCCATTCAACCTGATGGATCTTGAGAGGTCCTGCGAAGAAGAATGGGAGAAACTGTCCAAAAATAGGTGGGCAAAGCATATAGCATCATACATAAAAAGACTTGAGGCTGTAATTGCTGCCAAAGGTGCTTCAAAAAAGTATTGAACAGAGGCTATGAATACTTATGTACATGTGCTTTTTTGTTTTGTATTTTTAATACATTTGCTAAGATTTCAAACACACTTCTTTCACATTGTCATTATGGGGTATTGTTTGTAGAATTTAGAGGGAAATATGTAATACATTTATGAATAAGGATGTAACATAACAAAATGTAGAAAAAGTGAAGCGCTGTCAACACTTTCCAAATGCACAGTAAAAATGCATTATATACTGTATCACAAAGGCCTGAAACTACATGGGGTCATCTGATAGGACCAGGCAGTAAATCACAGGGAAAAGGGAGTGATAATGTGCTTTTTTTACACAGAAGATCATACAAAAGTATTGCCCGGTATGTCAATTTTACATTGATTGTTTATTCTGTGTATGGATCCACAAATATGAACATTTTACCAAAGATTGATAACTGATAATTGAGATTTCTGCTATTGCCAATACTGATATTTTGAGGGATTCTAGCACAGATACAAACTAAAACCAAGGTTCTAGGACCGTTTAAGAAATCAGTATTGGGTGTTAGATGGCTTAGCGGTTAGGGATCACCAATCCTGGTCCTGGAGAGCTACCACCCTGTAGGTTTTCACTCCAACTGCCCATAATGTAGCCTCATTCAGCTTATCAACCAGCTAATTATTAGAATCCGATGTGCTAGATTGGAGATGGAGTGAAAACCTACAGGGTAGTAGCTCTCCAGGACCAGGACTGGTGACCCCTGGGTTAGGGGGTCAGACTTCTAATCGGAAGGTTGCCAGTTCAATTACTGAATGTGCCAAATGTCGTTGTGTATTTAGCAAGGCACTTAATGCTAATTTGCTCCAGGGGAAAGTCCCTGTACTTACTGAGTGTCTGCTAAATGACTGAAATGTAAAAGTAAATATCAAATGATAAAAACATAAGAAAAATAAGCACTTTACACCAATGCCAAAATCTGAGTTTGCATACCACAGCACATTATGAAATCTATATTTCAGTCTACCACCTTCCATTTCGCCACAACAAGGAGCTCAAAATAGACGCTAAGTGACTGTATGTTCACAGAGTAGGTGACAAAGCAGAGTAGGTCTGCAAATAATAAAGTAGTAGCCACATGACGACAGAGCCTGCAAATACACGTCACTAGATGTTACATACTGACAAACTCCACATTTAAGTCACCTGGCAGAGGTTTTTATCCAAAGGAACTTACAGGTCTAATTAAGGTTAAACACCCTGCCTGACCAGGAATTAAATCAGGCAACAGTTCTGTTACGGGCCCTACACACTAACAACTACATATTTCACACAGAGCATTTAAATAATCTAAAAATGTTGATACCATCATAGCTCCCAATTGGTAAAACACCTTTTCACATGGTTGGGTCAGAAAAGCATTTTAATATTAAAATGATGTCACTGGCCAAAAACATTTTTGGGTTATTTTGGCACACATAAACCAGATGGTTTTAGGGTACCACTGTCTATTGTGAATAAAGGTTTACCAGGTGATGAAAAATACAATTCCACTTTTTAGTTAAAACCCTCCATTACCTTACTGAGAGTCTCCAGCTTCTTCCTCTGCTTTTCGTTAGTGGCTAGTGAAGCAAACTGCTGCAGGAGGACAGGGCTGGGGGGCGTGGTGATATCCAGGAAATACTGGAAGGCCTGGTAGATGGTGCATGGAGGGATCCGAGGCTCCTCTAGCCAGTTACTGATCACACCTTAAAAAAAAAGACAGACAGATTAATAAAACAGAAGCAGACGTACATCGAAACAGATAACTGTGATAGTCTTAAAAATCTGCTTTATTTGATTTATTTTACAAGGACTTTCTACTGAGGTTACAAATCTGGGAGTCTAGGCCAGATTAATCTTTTGAATGAAAGGGTATTGTGCTGGGCAGTCTAGTGTAACAGTATGAAACTACACCAGTACACTACTCACCCAGGGCAGTGTTCCTCTCCTCAAGGAACTCCACCTTGACAATCTGATTGACAGGCGGGGCGTCTTCTAGTTTCTCTATGAGGGCCGTCACCAGGTCCTCGTGGTTGCCAGGGAAGATGCCCAGATGGTCACCGGGCTGGTAAGCCAAGCTGTCCTCGTTGTTTGTGTGAAGCCGCACAAATATAGTAGAGCGACTGCTAGGAGATTTAGAAATATGAGGACAGTTAGTAACTATTGTATATTCAGCAATTATGCCCACCGGTAGAGTTTAGATGTACTGACAAGGCCGAAAGTATTGGTACCCTTGCATTTTATTCACATAATGCACCATTTGCCCTGAACATTTTTTAAATGTGGGGTTCATGTGGCCTATGTGGTTTGAACCTGATTACGGGTCTCAGACTTTCCCCAGACCTCCAGTGTGAGGCAGTGCAAATTGGCATAGCACTGCCCGGGATTTGGGATAGATAAGTCTAATTATCTACCTTGCCACGTCGCTTTCCAGCGGTTCCAGCGGTAAATTCAAACACATAAGTATAGTACGTGAATTTAATCATCTTGTACATGATCTGACTAAAACTTTCATGTTGAATGAGCAATGCGAAAAAAATCTGCAACATGTGGTTGAATGAACCATGTGAGTGCTCCTCACCATCCCACATCTGTCCAAGGAGTTGCAGAGCTGCCGACAAGGCAGGGTCAGTGGGGGTTGAGAGGGAATACAAATGAGGAGAATTACACAAAGAATTATAAAAAATGTATGTATTTTGTCATCCATACATGCATGTCTGTGGTTTGCAGTGGAACAAAACAAAAAGCTGTGAAAAGACTTGAGTTCTTGCTTATTCTGAAGACATTCTAAAACGGTCTACACAATATTATTGATAACTGTGATACTTCAAGCAGATAATTTTTTATATTCAGTATCACAGGTAACTTTAATTGCATAATCACTTATTCGGCCAGTTCCAATGGAGAAAAATACTCACTCGGTTTGGGTCACTTTGTGTATCAATCTGAACATGGAAAAGAGAAGGAAAAAGAGTTGACTGAGGAGGCTAGAAAGAAGATAATTTCCAAGCATGGTCAACGTACAGGCTACAAGACCATCTCTAAAGAGGATAATGTTCCTGTGAGCACTGTTGTTAATATTTAAAAGTATAAGGACCATAGGACTGTAGCCAACATGCCTGGATATGGCTGAATAAGTAAAGTTCAACCAAGAATGTAGAGAAGGATTTTTTGAACAATGGAGAAAGTACAAATGAAAACTTCAAAATAGATCCAAGCCAATGTTCATGCTGAAGGTGCAACAGTTTCAAGTTGGTAGAAGAACCAGGAAGATGGGGGGTCTGCTTGGCATAGTGGGTTAAGTTGCTGCATTGTAGGACAATCTACTGTACATCACGATAGTCAGTGGTTTGAGCCTGACTATGGCTTCTCCGACTTTGCCGGTCCTCCAGCACAAGGCAGTGCGAATTGGCATAGCGCTGCTTAGGATTTGGGATAGATAAGTCAAATTATCTACCTTGCCATGTCACTCTACAGTGACTCCTTTTGTGTAGATCAGGCGCCTGTAAGTTTAATCAAGGAAGTATAGTTGGTGAACATAAACATCCCGTAGATGATCTGACTAAAAGCTCGGCGATACGTGAGTCAATTAACCATATGAGCACCCTTCACCATACCTGTCCAAGGATTTGTGGAGCTGCCGACAAGGCAGGGTTAGTGGGAGGGGAGAACAATGGGACACACACACACAAAAAACATCCCACTTCTAAGAAGTTTACTAAGAAGCATAAGAACAAGCCACAGTCCTTCATTTGAACAGGCAAAACACGACGTAGAACTATTTGGTAAATCACAACACCTCCATGTTTTCAGGGGAAAAAATAAGCTTTCAAGGAAAGAACACCATCCCTATTGAGAAACACGGAGGAGGCTCAGTGATGTTTTGGGGTTGCTTTGCTGCCTCTGGCACTGTGTGCATTGAATTTGTGCATGAAATCAGAAGCCTATCAAGGAATTAAGGAATTTTGGAGGATAATGACCTAACCTATATATCAAATAGCACCAAGAGCACAAGAATGGAAGCTGAAAACATTAGACCCGAGTCCTGATATAAATCCCATAGAACATCTGTGAAAAATATTGAAACTTGCAGCTTTCTAGATAGTTCAGAGAAAATGTTGAGTATCTTGAAAAATGTGCAAGGGTACTAATACTTTCAGCCATTTCTGTGTACAAAGTTAAACAATTACATTGATGTATGGGATATAGATTGATTATAACTGGTGGAATATAAGAACATTGTTATTATATTATTCTCTGGTCTAGTTAAGATATTTAGCAGGAGCACTCTAAAATTTAGTAGTAGTTGTTCATTAGAATTAACACTTTTTCCTCAGTAACTACCAATACTTTAACTTTGCCATTGATAATCTTAACTATTCTAGTACATTTGAAGTTGTTACTTTTAGATTTAATTACCTAGGAGAGTTTTAATTTTTCCCCAAAAATAAGACATGCAGTAGCTGAAAAAGTCTGGGCTAGAACATTGGGATGATTTGGGGCACCAGTCATGTTCCATTTGATTTACAGTATGTACAATTGATTGTCTTGTATGTGATGAAAATTGTTTTTTGTATTCCAATGAATACATTTGACCTGTCCAGTGATGTTGATTATGGAAATTAAACTTTACTCAAGTTTATAAAATCAGCACTACAATGGAAATAAAAATCTTGAACATTACATTTTAAGCACTAACTTTTTTACAAATTGCCAAAAAAGACAAGTATCACATGAATAAGTGTAATAAAGTCCGGAGTGCTCCACTTTTTAACAATATTGGTATTACCACATAGACTGTATTGGAAGAAAGAAATCCACCCACTTGGATGTGGAACTTTGTAGGTTTTCGCTCTGTAAAATTCTGGCTGCATGAACCTTCTTCTTGTGGATGCTGTATAGTGCTGTTGGAGGAGATATTCAAAAGGCTTCATAGACATAGCTTTTATATATTATCAACCAATCCCACAGAGCAAAATTAATTGAAAGAATATTTTTCAACATCGTTTAACATCTTGTACTCGTAAGGCTTCCCTTTCATCAGAAAAAAATTATCCATATGCCATTTTCTATAGAACCCAAACAAAAGCTGTGGTTTTCAATGAACACACATTTACCTTGTGTCAGAGCGGGAGCCTCAGCTGTGTATGTGAGCCGGAACCTACTTTTCTTCCAACTACGGTCGTTACTGATCAACGAGTCATGAGCCTTTTCGATGTTCACATCTCCAATGCAGAACACATCGCAGGCAGCCTTGACAGGGAGACAATCAGGGCTTCGATCAGGATAATTGTTTGAAATGTTTGTCTTTATGAGCTGAAAGGCTTTTTTTGGGGGGATATTCCATCTCGGAGAATGAAGCGATGAATAATGCAGTAATTGAAGCGAGAGACCTGCGAACAAAGTAGGATCATCCCACGGACGAGGTCTCACTGCCTGAAATGTCACCTCAACAGAGAATGGATGATTCAGCAGACCTGAGTGCCAACGAGTGGGTGTACTTCTGCATTCATGGCTGAATGTAACAATGTGGCGTTCAGACACATTGGGCATACGTTACCCAACACCAGGTATCCCAGTGTTCTCTGATGCAAACATTGTTCTGTACAGAAGCCATATACAAGACTGAGCCTTCTGCTGATGCAAGTAATTGTGTTTAAAGTGTAAAAAGCCTTCCGAAGTTAGGAAATGAAATGTGCTAAACAATTCAAACCCGTGTTGCTTCATGGTTATACTCCTGCTGTGTTAAACTGGCTTAAAGTGAGATGCCACAATAAAGGATAGGTGATTAAAGGGAGAGACAATTCATTATTATATTTCAATGCAGTTTCTTCCAGATCCTTTAGGTGTGCACAGATGTGTTCCATGCCACAACAGGACACACAGACTCCTCACCTTGAAAACCTTCTTAGCCCAGTTTCTGAAGGACTCCTCCTGGCCACACAGCTCATCTCCTTCGCCCATGCGTAGTATGCGCTCCCCCCCCAGCTCCTCGAACAGCGTGTCCACAGCGTGGGCAAAAGCACAGAAGTGGGGGTAGGCCCTGGAGCCAAGGCCAAACACTGAGAACCTGGAGAGAAAGAGAAAATGTGTGAAGGAATGATACACAAGCAAGGAAACCGACACAGATTTGATTCAGACAATCCTAAAGGGTGTTGCTCAAACAAACAAACAAATACAAAATCTCCATCCCTCTGCACTCACGTGACATCCCAGAGATGTAGAACAGGTGATCTGTCTAATTGGCTGATGTTTTGTGTTATTTTTGTCTGTGTTAATAACCCCTTTGACTCCCTCACCACCATCCACCCATCAAAACACATCAGGTCTGAGAAGCTGTACAAGACGTGTCCTGAGGTTGTACTCTGACAGAAGGATTAATGTCCCTGTCAGACCAGTTAAACACCTTGCCGATCACACTTACTCGTAATGTACATTTCAACTGTGCTCAAAAGCCCCCAGAAAAAGTATTTACAAATAGGTAATTCAGGCTCAATTTCAGGCAGATCTTGTTTGAACGCTAATTGGCATCTGCATATGGATGCTTTGGTGGCATTAGGGGTGTACTGTAATGTCCTGTATTTACTACCTCTACTCTGTTAACAGTGTAATGGCTTCCGGCTGACAGAAATAATGAGTTGAGTTAATTTTTTCATGTTTATTTTAATGGGGAGAGCTGGTATTGTCAGTCTTAAAGATGTTAACTTGATGTTGACATGGTAACAGGTAGCATATCTTCTGGGTCCTGCATTTGTGCAGAAATGTGAGTGCAATCTACCGTCTGATAAGGCCAGATCAACAGTCAAGTTTAAGAAGAAAATCTTCTTCTGAATTGTAATTCCCTCTGCTCCAGAAAGTGCATTCTTCAGGATTCTATGGCTTCAGAAAATGTCTTTCTCAGCTGGGCAATGAAAAGTAGTCTAATGTAAGCTAACACGTTGCCGTGGAGTAGCCCAAAAAGGAGATGTTGCTATGGAAACTCGCACACACAGGAAGGGGTTACTAATAGAGTGATACAGTAAATGGAGGAGGTTATTTCTGATTTCTGCCCACTTAAATTGACTGGGATGGGGCAGAATTTAAAGATTCAATTTTGTGGGGAGGGGGCACAGACAGTCGACCGTGCCGAGGCTCAATCCCCCGTCCCACGTGTAAAATGAGTTTGATTAAAGTTGGGTTTGGTTTCACTGCACCCAATATCAGCCCTAAAGCAATTCTACCTCAGACATGGTCAAAACAACAACTACATTGTGGTTGTCTAGCTCAGATCTGAACCTACTCTTCAATCCAATCTGCAATGTATCATACCTGACGTTGGCGAGGGGTCCGGTGCTCTCAAAGTTCACCCTGGACTCAGGTTCGTCACTGGAGGATTTGCGGGTGTCAGAGTAGGAGGACACACTGTTGAATCGCACCTTATAACTCCTAGGAGAGTGGCAAACACACGGACAACACAAATAGCACTGAAGAGCATTAGGACTTTGACTGCAGGGGCAGAAATATTGACTCCACTAACCTTTAATACCAAGGAAATAAAACTAAGGTCTGAAGTTCCACAGGATTAGCTACAGTGCAACAAACCCTTTTGGGGGATATTTAAATGTAAGATTTGGTACATCGTCAGAGTCTGGATAGGTAATGCTCTGTGCTTGTTTCGGAGTATTTATTATCTTCACTCTGTGACTTTCACTCTGTGGGTTTATTTTGTAAGTTGACAGAATGATCCTTGATGTTAATTACTGTAGAAATAATTTTGGAAACCTGTATATTGTGTTACAAGGCAACAAAGCCACAGTTCAAAGGTACCTTGTTCAGTTCAAACTGTGTCAAAGCCTAACAGTACTTACAGTTGTTTGTGTAGAGGAAGTCTAGTCTTTGCAAATGTACTGCCTGGTAAAATGTAGGTTTTAAAATCAGTATACTTGGGCCTACTTAGGGGAATATAGACATTTGCTCCATTTTAGCTAGTTGAGCTGTGTAGTTAAACCTGTTGACATGAACATAATGTATCTTTGTGCTTCAAAGTTTAGCCCAAACCCATAAGATCTGTAAGAAACCTGTGTTGTCTCTTTGCCAGGCGTTGTTAGCTACAGAAACCCAAAAAGCAAGCATGGTTGCATACTATTAAAATGCACCAGAAATAGGCTACCTGAGCATTTTCGGCACACCATTTAGTCATACTAGGGTTTGGGACATTATCTTCATCTGGCATACTATACAGTATGCACATTTAGTTGCAGCCTACGTTTCGTTTTGCACACCACAATAAGTAGTTGCTGCTTTGGCTAAAGGTTATACTAATAACATACTGTGGTACCAATTGTATCCCTATGTCCTATGTAGTGCACTACTCTCTGCATGCCTGGTAAAGGTGTAGCGTACTACATCCTATTGTCACATTTGAGGTGAGGTTTCCATGTTGAGTCTCTGTGTTCCCTCTGTTTGTGTGTATATGCTGCCCTCTTGTGTCTAGTGTTGTCATAGGTTTGGTTGGATTATTGGTTGGGCCATAGTTAGTCACAGGTGGATTTAGTTAGTAATTAGTATGTGTTTGTATTTAGTCATGGTGTGCTCCCCTTGTCTCTTGTCGA
>JACXGM010026483.1:0-14855 GCA_016801145.1 Umbra pygmaea
AATATGTGATCACATGGGAGAATGTGGTGTTCCAACATTCAATATATGTGTTCACATGAGACAATGTGGCGTTCTACCATTCAATATATGTGATCAGATGAGACAATGTGGCGTTCCACCATTCAATATGTGATCACATGGGACAATGTGGCGTTCCACCATTCAATATGTGATCACATGGTAATGTGGCGTTCCACCATTCCCGTTCAGTCGCAGCCTGGTTGGACGCCTATCCGAGGATGATGTCCCTTATTCTTGCCCCTTACTCCACTTTCCTCAACAACATCGAGGAGGTTTCCTCAGCCACATGGAAGGTTTTTGACCATCGCCCACAACACCAAATGTCCCTCCTGGATGCAATGGATGGTGCATGCCAAGACATCACAGCTGAACACTGCCAGGGGTGGATGAGGCATGCCAAAAATCCTTCCCAAGATGCCCTGCCAGAGAAGATATCAGGTGTGATGTGGATGAGAACATGTGGCCAAATGAAGAAGACCGAGCAGATTAGTAGATTACTAAATTCTGTGGCTTTTTCTGTTTGTATATTTTGTAATTTCACATACTGTAATACAGTAAATGGTAGATTTATTGCATAGTTTTGTTATCTCCCAGTAACGTCCTGTTGCAAATAAAGCCTTTACTTCAGCAATTCTGTCTGTCTTCATAAACAGTACACTTTATAAAGCTACTCTTGAAATGGGTGATTCATTTTTTGTATTAAATTTCTGCAGAAAAAGAAACAAAATGCATGCACTTACTAAACTCAACAAAACAAAAATGTAGAGAGGCTTCTAAATAAACTGCAGTGCAAAACACAGTCTATGATCAATACAATATACTGTCTATTGTTTAAGGGCAGACCTGACACATAAAATAATGTAGTGTCTGTAATTCCATCTGATGTTAGTGTTTTTATAACATTGTGCTATGATTGACTAAATTATGTTATTATCTGACATTTTGCTAGACATAGTTTTCGGTGTTGGTGTATTATTGAATTCTGAAAATTAGTGTTGGAGTAGTTTACAACGTGTGATTTTGAGCATGAATTGAACCAATTTGCCAATTGTGTGTTGTAGGTGTGTTGCTCTGTCTGAAAAATTGTTAAAATTATTGAAATAATTTTCATGGTGATCATAAAAAGCGGGTAGATTCCTGATGTTTACATGGGGCAGTTATCGGACACAGATGGTCAGCTACAGAAATATCATGTTGATACATGCCCATTCCCGGCTCAGCTGTGAAGGTCCTCTTCCAAGTGCCTATGTTAGGATGTGTGTGTGTCTGTGTGTGTGTGTGTGTGTGTGTGTGTGTGTGTGCATGATCTGGTAATGACATTGATGACTGGTGACAGTCTGTTGTATTTCCTGACAGTGATAAGCAGCTTGCTATCTTAGTGTTATAATGTCTTGTGTCTCCTATGCAGACCACAGTGCTTGTCATAGGTTTGTGTGGTTGAGTGAAGAGATCCAAGCAGACTTGTGACGTTAAGGCAGTCTTTTAATAATCACCGAACCAAAGCAGGCACATTAGTATAGCGACAATAATGCCCCAAAACAAGAACACCTACGCAGAACACCGCGGCAAAACATGACAACATGGCATGTCAGACCGACAGCATAAAATGAGTCACACACACCTAGCAATGAACAGAGGCTATATATGGACTGTGATTAGTAAACAGCCGATGTGCAGGTTAAAAGAATAATGTTAGGCAGGTGTGTGTGCACAGAGGTGGATAGATGGAGTACAAGATGAGACTATGATAAGAAATGTAAGTACTGACCAGAGGGAGGCACCCAAGACCATGGAACAGTCCTCTTAGCCTGAGTGGACTGTTACAGTGCTGTATGTAATTAGCCTGATGTTCGTTAGTCTAATCACACACACACACACACACATACAGCACAAAAAGCTATAATTTAGGTTTGCTAATTGTTCTTCTCTAGACCATAAGGCATAATTAGGCCAGTTATATTAAACAACAGACAGTCATGTCACAATAATGCTTCAAGATAATGAATTAGTATAATGGGTTAATCATTGTCAAACAGGGAGGTGTTGGTATCCACTAGGCTGTAAAGACAGCTTGTAGTCTGAAATGAAGACCAATTTCTGCAGGTTTGGTGTTGGTTCCAGCCAGTCACTGAGATTCTTTGGTTTGTAGTAACCAACAGTATGTTTGTTTTCTTCTTGCAAGAGAAATAGGCCAGTCCCCAAGAGATGTTCTCTCCTTCTCTTTCTCAATATTTTCCCTCTTCTTGTCGGAGTGCTCTAATGCTATCTTTGCCTCCCTCCTACATCCCACTTCTCTTGAATTCATATAATTACATCTAATTTGTACCTGTTGAGTGTGCTATCTTTGAGAATCAATGTGTTTAAATTGTTGTGCTCTTGAATTCTCATTGGTGAATGGTTATTTTTTAGTGTTATAATTGATCTCACACCACTCTGACACACTCGTGTTACTGTCACCATCATCCATCATCCGTATTGAATTAGGCAATCATGACCTTTTCAGACAATATCCTATTGTGTTTTTAGGGTAGCAACGAGCTCTTTAGAGAAGCTCCGATACTGAAGTTACCATTAGGTTGGTCCATAGAATCCCCCAGGGATATGGTTGGCTTTTCAGTTCTTCAAACTCTCTCTCCCCTCTTTCAACCCTTACGATCTGATGAGGATTCGGCGATGATCTGCTAACGCATTTGAGAATGTCAGCCGTGAGCGAACGCTTTATTTGCCACTTATCTTTATATTGAAATAAACGGACACACAGCATGTAGTCAGAGATAGGTGAGGGAGAGAGAGGCTAAGGTGAAAAGGGGAAAGAATGGAGAAGCGATTGGGGAGGCAGATGTGATGATGAGGTGAGTAAGTCCAGTGCTGTCATGGATTGTAGTTTCGGTTTGACAATTAGATTAAGGACTTCTCGTTTTTATTCCTGGACTCTTTACAGTAGCTATCAACTGCACCCAATACTTGTGGTGGAATAGTGTAATGCATTAGGCAGTATCCACTTCAGCCATCTCCTCCATCTTGACATTCCATTTGTAAAGCTTTAACCCTCCGTCCCCCCGTCTTCCACCCATCTCTCTGACATGGCTGTTGTCACCTTCTCTTTATGTCAGCGCCTAGAGGGGCCAAAGGTGTGAATTGAGTCTACGTCAGAATGGAGCCACCGAAGTGCTGGTTCCCTTTTCAGATCTGAGGCTCTTTGGGCCATTTCACACCTGTCCACCCATCTCACATCACATACAGCCCCTGGTGGAGTCTCAATGACAAACTATTCCCTAAATAGTAGGTGAAGAGGTCAGCGGAGTAAACACGCTGGGATTGTGTTAACGTTGCCAGTGTTGTTGTGCGTTTGTGTGCATATTTTGTCTGCCGTTACCCTGCTGCTTTGTTAATCAACAGACAGTTGATGTGCACTGCTTTTCTCAATTAAAAAGTTATTAATGTAGAGCGCTAATATTAAATGTGCATATACTGTAATATACACCTAAATACGTGACAAATTTGAGACTGGAAAATATGGAACACAGTCTAATTAGATGATATATAAATCCAAAAAGGTAAAATAAGGAATGCGATAAGCAAATCTTTAAATACCTTCTAAATGGAAAATTTTAATTAAACAAGGAACAAGATTACATAAAAATATTTTACTAACATTAAAAGATTGTAACTGAGCATTGTTTGAGTTAATATTAAAATAATAATCACTGTACATGATTTCTTAAAATGGAATACAATTACGAAACGTTTTTTATACAGAAGGTTATTACGTCAATTCACATATGAGATACATTATCCAAGCAGAGTATGATATCTATGACTAAACTACTAGACTAGTGTGGTCGAAGCTGTTTGTCTAAGTTGTGTTTACCTCAAACTTCTTATGAATTGTTTCTAGCTTAAATCCTCACAGACTTATGTGTTGTGGATTTAACACACATGCACATGCAGAGTCACAGCTCTGTAAACCCAATTACACAAGACTGTTTGGTTGATTTGGAATAAAACACAACTAGACACCATGCAGAGGGAAGCAGACAATGGAGAACCAACCGACGCAACTTAGATCGAGCAGAGTGACAGTGAGAGTCATCAAGTGTAATCAAGTCTTCCACTGCATTAGCCGTGTGCTCGTAGCACATTTTCAGGATGTTACATTGTCACTATTACATAATTAGCATTCAGTGGGGGCACTTCTGCAAGTCTACCAGCGGAAACGGAACTTGACAGTAGCGTGGAGAGCCAAACAAATCATTCCATGAACCAGAAGTACTAATGTGTGGGTTGGTAGGGAGGAGACCAGCTCCTCTTGGCCCTGTCAAAATTCCTCTCTCCAGCACAAACTTTGCTAATAGCTCCTTAAATTAGTAAAATACACTCAGGATTTCTGAGTTCTGTGGTTGTTCTAGCTTTCTGGAGATGAATGCACTAAGTTGCTCTGTTAGATTACTAGAATGTTTCAAAAACCTCTCAACAACCTCCATCACACAGACTGCCATTGTTACACTGTTGTGAGCTGAGCAGCAGTAGAGACCACAACTTATAATAAAAAAAATGGAAATGATCAATAGAATTCTAATTTCTACTTCTTTCCTGCTCCTTATACCTATGTTTGTTTCTGTGAACTTTTCCCAATTTTTCTCCCCTCCCAATTTCCACTGATCCTGACTTGGCAGCTCCGCAACTCCATGGACAGATGAAGTATTGGCGAGGGGCGCTCACACGTTTCATCCGACCATATTTAGCCCAGCCACCGATTCTTTTTGCACTGCTCATCCAACATGGAAGCCTTTAGTCAGATCATGTACGGAATGATTACGCTCACCAACTATAATTCCATGATTTAATTTCACAGGTGCCCGATTTGCACACAAGGAGTCACTGGAGAGCGACGTGGCAAGGTAGATGATTCAGCTTATCTAACCCAAATTCCGCTATGCCAATTTGCACTGGCTCCTTCTGGGGGTCCGGGGAAATCCTGAGAACCCATAGTCAGGCTCGAACTACTGACTATCATGACATAGACTGTCCTGCGATACAGTGACTTAGCCCACTATGCCATGCAAACACCTGTATACCTAAACATTTGAGGGGTCGGCCTCTCAGGTTGTATAGATATACACCTGCACCAGTGTTTATGTTTTAAGGATCAAGCTTTGTAGGATCAAGCTTTGCATTTTCATCTCATCATGGCATATGACAAGATAACAGCCAGACTTATTGAGTCTTATTGCACCACAATTGTATTTTAGTTTATACTTTATTAATGAAATGCATTATACTATTTATAGTTTTGGCAAAAAAAAATGTTTCATCTGCTCTGGTTATCATATATATCTGTAAATTCAATGGGTTATGCTTAATGTTATTTTATAGCTTTTGGGGAGGATGGGGGCCACACCATGAGTTTCTCTCCTTTTACGCCCATAGCAGACAATGACACAGAGGTATTCTTTATAGCATGAAATGATTTTGCTACAAAAGGCACCGTTCTTCTTTTTGTACCATGGAAGAAAGTGGTCAGTCAGAAATGTTGACACCTTCAGGGACCCTAAAGGGGCCTACCTGCTCTCTCCCCATGATTCTGGCCCAAAAAGTGACCACCACCTCCTTGCTGACGTCGCAGCCTTATTGGGACACGGTAGGCATCCACCAACCATCCACTACTCCATCCATCTGAACCATCCAGGGTTGCATGGCATTCATCAGTAAACAAGACTGTTTGAAAATTAGTCTTCATGTATTTCTGGGCCCAATGCTACCATTTCTGCTTGTGAGCATTGGTTAGGAGTGGCCGAATAGTAGGTTTATGCACAACTGCAAGTCTCTGGAGGATCCTACATCTTGAGGTTCGCGGGACTCCAGAGGCACTAGCAGCTTCAAATACTGTACCTGTTTTCTGCTTTTTAATGGCATTTTAACCGCTACTCTCTTAATCCTTTATCTGCACAAACCTGTCTGTGCTCTGAATCAGCCAAATCTCTTCACAGTATGATGATCACACTTAATATCTAATGTTTTCATTCCTTGTCTAAGGCATTGCACTATTTGATGCTTTTCCGCAGCAGAGAGATCCTTTTTCTTTCCCATATTGCTTGAAACCTGTGGCCTGCTTAATAATGTGGAACATCCCTCTTAAGTAGTTTTCCTTTAATTGGTCTCACCTGGCAAACTAATTATCACAGGTGTCTGAGATTAATTTCAGTGATCCAAAGAGCCCGGAGACACAATACCATCAATGAGTTTGATTGAAAAACAAAATATTTAATGTTTTTTACACTAAATTTCAATTTGCATAACAATTTGGAACGCGGCGTACATCTGTACTGCCCAGTGTGTCTGGTTCAAACTAGTTACCATGCTCTTAACTAGACTGCGTTTGTCTAAAAATGAACACAGCCCAATGGGTCAGCACAGATTGTTACGAACACCATCTGACCAACCCTCTCCTGCGACGGGGTCAAACTAAGAAGTTATTAGCAGGAGGTTCAAGTGAGCAGTGAATTGATGTAATTGTACGGTGAGCCTCCATGATGGTTGTGTCATAGGATGGAATGCTTCGTGATGCTCCAGGCGAACCAAAGGCGTAGCCTAGAAGCACATCGTTAGCTAGGACTGCAGAATCGTCCTGGAAGGACTTTTCACTGACAAAAATATATCTGCTTTATTCCACTCTTCAAGATTGAACCAAATGCATGAAGATACTCCCTCTTTGTATTTTAACAGGCAGCATGACGTTACTACCACATATTCTCTAGTGTTTAGAGGCTTTTATGTGAAGTGCCCTCGTGTGCAGTATTGCATTGTGTAGCGCTTGTAACACTCTTTATAGCTGGTGACACAATATTTATTGGGGTGTGATGATTATGTGTTTTGTTAGAGAGAAGTTAGCTGAAAGTGGCTGGTTAGATAAGGGTTGATGGTCCGATCCAACAGGCCAAGCTGCTTGTTAATCAGTGTGATTCAGACCTGAGATGGAGCGCAGCGGGGTTTTACCACACAGAGATTTTACACCCGCTGTTGCTACCACAAACCCCTCATTATTACTGCTGTGTGTGTGTGTGTGTGTGTGTGTGTGTGTGGGTGCATGAATGTACATGCCTCAAATGTGTGCGCGCCTATGTCAACAGTTGTGAGTATGTGTGCATGTGTGCGTGTGTTAAATGGTTTGGGCAGTTACATGCTGAGATCGAAAACCTCTGAGAGGCGAGACTAAAATCAGTAGGCATTGTTGCCTTTTGTCTAGCTCGTTTTAATACAGCTGCATGTGGCTGCTGTTTCCAGCCGTGTGGACTAAAATAGATCTCAACAGCGTTATTAGACGCTCACTGACCGTGTGTGTGGTCCTCCGGCTCCCTCGCACCTCTATTTTAACTTTAATGTTATGATCTTACACTCAACTTAAGAAGACAGGGTGAGGCTTAATTAATAAGAGTTACATGGTAAGATGTTTAGCATCCAATAATATGGATAAGGGTTTAAAACATTTTTCAGCCCCAAAAAGAGAATTGAGTAAATGTATAGAAATGTGGCCAACTACCGGTACTGGTCAACTACTCTATAACTATGTATATATGAATCTGTATAAAACAGCATGTCTGCTTGTTTTATCCATGCAGTTAGTGGAGCAGTGTATTTTATCTGGCCATGACCTGCTTGTAATGAGCCACGGAGGACAAGCTCAGAGCGTTTATTTGCCAAGCTTGATGAGGTTTAATCTGGTTAAAGGGAAGCATTGTTCAGAAAGATCAAGGCACAAAGGTGCAGCTTTAATTAAACAGTGCTACCCAAGTGTCTGTTTCCCAAATGGCATCCCCAAGCTCGCAGTAGTTTTCAAGTTGCCATTTTGGACTGAGATGCTTTAGAGAGGCAGTGGAGGGGTGGAAACTTGGCTCGTTGTCTGTGTTCTCGGGTGGATTGCCATGCCAGCGTTGATTGGTGAACAGTCAGCCAAAGAGCAGAATGGAGTGTACCTTTTATGAAGAGAATAATTAGTAGAATGTGATCCGTCTGTTTTGTCCCTCTTTCTTTTTGTTTCTCTCTCGCTTCACCTCTAGTTTTGAGTACACATTTTTTGGTAGCAGTCTGATTTCAACAAAATGTTTCTTCAAGATGACTGTCTATATTCGATTTCCATGGAAGCCTGGCATCAATAAATGTTTGTCCTTTCCAGCATCGCCGGGCCAACAAGGTGTTCAAGTTAATCCTGTCTTGTGTGTACAGGTATTATGGTGCCACCATCCTGCAGATGTCGGGAATACGGGACGACAAACTAGCTATCTGGTTGGCTGGGGTAACAGCCCTAACCAACTTCCTGTTCACCTTGCTGGGGGTGTGGCTAGTGGAGAGGGTGGGCCGCAGGAAACTCACCCTAGGGAGCATCATCGGTAAGGGACAGGCGTTACACATCAAGATTAGGACAAATAACTACACAGCTGTATGACAATATCACATATCTTGAAAAGTTACATTTTTCAATAACCACTGAATTGCTATCTCTCTCTTCTGGATCTGTATGCAGGAACAAGTGCGAGCCTGTTTGTTCTGGCTGTTGGATTCCTGCTGTCTGCTGAACACACCCCTTCTGTCACACTTCACTCCACTGACCCGTCCATGGTCAACTCCACCTGCAACACACATCTGTGAGTGTATGCTCATCTGCTGAATAAGACCAGTTCATTATACTATTATTTTTAACCAAATGGTTCTGTTTGTGTTCACCTGGTTGTGTGGCTAATCTTGATTCTACATAAAGACTCTGGACACAGCCGACCTTACTAAACCCATGTATCATCGAATCATACAAACACACTGATGTGACCTTAAAAGTTTGTGTATTCTTATAACCTTCGCCCAGCACAGCCAGAAACAGATTGACCAGCCCCCTGGTTCCTCTCGAGTCTGGTTCCTCTCTAGGTTTCTTCATAGGTTCTGACCCTACTAGGGTATTTTCCTACTAGGCATCAATTGCTTCCAGTTGCTTGCTCTAGGGGGTGCTTAGCTGTAGACGTACTTTGTTATAACTACTGATACAAAGCTGATTCCAACCCTGAATGCTGATTGGCTAAGGGGCACCGTTTTTTTAATGGAATTGTATGTTTTAATTTAAAGGAACAAAGACATATGCACATCCCATATTGTAAAGAGTAAAAACATTTCGGTTAACCTGTTGAAATTGAGCCTTCAGAAATCTAAAATCAAATACATTTTACAGAAATAGAACCGTGTGTGATGTTTCCTGATAAATTGTAATTATATTTTATCTAGGATTAAATCAATGTGGCAAAATCTTAGCAGTTGTTTCTGAACATTTACTTAGCATGGATTTTTTTTTTCCATTCTCATTTGTTCTTTGCATATTTATTCTCCATTTTTTCCATTCTCATTTTGTTCATTTCCTGCAATATGTCTCCATTAGCAAACATTATTAATTGAAATGATGGAGATAGGGTCTGAGAGAGAGAGTGCCAGAGTACTCTGAAGCAATTTAACAACACACTCCCCCACCACACACAGATGAAACAAACAAGACTGATTGTCTTTAAGGCAGGCTGAATGGCTGTTTTACAAACCACCCTCTCACTCTCTTTGTGAATGAACACTGGATGAGATTCATTCAACCGCCGTTCAATGTTTGCAGTGTATTTATCTAAAGTAATCATCCACTGCACTGATGATTTTAATTGTGATAACATACTTGTAAGTGTGGTTGCCAGAGTTTGATTTGTATAATTGTATATACAGTACTTAATAACAGTCTGTGATTTCATTTGACCATGATAATAAAAGCTGCAATATGTGCATAATGCAATGTAAGTTATTTTGGGCCCAAAATGTTATACATTCACAATGTACCATCCTCCTCTATGTACTCCCAGGCTATGTGAGCCGTGCATGCTGGACCCAGGATGTGGCTTCTGTTACCGTGAGAACAGCACTGCTCTATTTGCTTCCTCTTGTGTGCCGGTCAACACAGCCTCCACTGAGAAGGCAGCCTGGGGCAGGTGAGATGTCACATTACCCCCAGTATCACTTCGTTCTTATCATAGCTACCGTATTTGACGTTTGATTGCTGTGCCATTCTAGGTGTTCCAACTCAACCAAAATGACAGATCATACTTACTGGGCATATAACTACTGTCCTACCTCCTATTCCTGGGTGGTCCTACTGGGTCTGGTTCTCTATCTGGCCTTCTTCGCCCCAGGTAAGACAACATTGATTTGTGTAGATATTACATTGTCTTTAATGAAAAATGATTACTTTACTGCATTGTCCTACGACAGGGATGGGCAAACTTTTTGTTTCGAGAGACACATCAGACTTAGAAATTAATTGGAATGCTGCACATATGGTGTATTTTGTACTTTTGATGTCACAGGAATATAATCAAAATACCAGCGACCGCTTTGTGTGCAGATCGAGTGCTTGTAAATTAAATCAGTTAAGTATAGTTTGTGAGCGTTATCAACCCGTACATGATCTGACCTAAAGGCTTATGTGTTGGATGAGTAGTGTGAAAAGAATCAGAGACGTGGCCATCCCACATTTGTCCAAGGAGTTGTGAAGCTGCCGACAAGGCAGGGTTAGTGGATATTGGGAGGGGAGAAAAATGGGAGGGTGTGTGAAGAAATGAAAAAAAAGGTTGCATCGCCAAGCATACTGGGTTTCTCCTGCCTGCGCAATGCCATTCTTGTGCGTACCATGTTATAGACTAGTACACCACAAACTCATGCAAGATGCTAGGAAATCTCCACTTGGCATGCTTTTTCAATGGCTACGATGTCAGGTGTGCATAGCTCAGCGGGCCAAATTCCAATTATATTCTAGCTGAATAGGAGCTGCGCTGTCACAGCATGTGGAAGCATATTATCTTCACCTTTACTTTCAATAAAGGACAAAGCTGCACTTTCATAATCGGTTACACCAAGCAACGTGGCGCACACCCGTAAAAAATGTTGGGGCGTTCCCAACAAAGTTCAAATAATGTCAACTTCTATTACTGAAGCTGCCGACCTCCTCAAGTGCAAACATTTAGATTGGAGTGTGTGCTCATATCCTTCCATGAACCAAATTAACCAAACATATTTTCACTTTGTGTATCAGCCTGGAAAATCATTATAGGAAAGTTGTCAGGCATTATGAATAATGTTGCATAATTTTCTCCAAAATATAGGGTAAGATGGGGTAATCACAACAAGTGCAATTGCTGAAACAATAAAAAAGCAAAGTTTAGACAAATTATGTGGATCATGGCCATGTTTACACCGTGTTTCAAATTATTATGCAAATTGGTATTAAGTGTCATAAACATTAAATATTTAGTTTTTCAATCAAACTCATGGATGGTATTGTCTCTGGGCTCTTTAGGTCGCTGAAATCTATCTCAGGCACCTGTTATAATTAGTTTGCCAGGTGAGCCCAATTAAAGGTACAATATGTAGTTTTCCAAAACAATAACAAAAGACGTACTTTGCATTAAAAAAGCAAACATCACTATACTTATATTATATATTTTTGTTAGTTGTGTACTTACATTATCCCAAATGTTTCCACCAACTTTCAAACACAAAATACATTTTTATTTAATTCGAAGACACAGGACATTTCATTTTGTCGCCCGTCAATGGCGTCATATAACCTTTGACTCCTCTAGTTGCTCTAAGTTCCAGGGAACCGCCAAACATAATGTGAATAAAGTTTAACAATACATTACTTTGTCAGTGAACATTTTCTCTGCCGGAGACGCTAGATTGGCAGGTTGTCATTGACGACAACAACAAATCCCATGATCCAACGCTACTTCTAGACGTCATCAAAGTACATGTTTTGCTATTGTTTTCATTGAGAGCCCCCTAGTGGCCAAGAACTACATATTGTACATTTAAAGGAAAACTACTTAAGAAGGATGTTCCACATTATTAAGCTGGCCACAGGTTTCAGCAATACGGGTAAGAAAGAGGATCTCTCTGCTGCAGAAAAGCGACAAATAGTAGCCAAATCATCTTCATGTATGTCAATGCACCATCTCATGCTGAAACGAATCCCTCTGCGTCATTGGCTGCTATGGGCAAAAAAGGAGACAAACTCATGGTGTGGCCCCAATCCTCCCCTGACCTCAACCCTATTGAGAACCTTTGGAGCATCCTTAAGCAAAAGATCTATGAGGGTGGGAGGCAGTTCGCATCTAAACAGCAGCTCTGAAAGGCTATTCTGACATCCTGCAAAAAATTCAAGCAGAAACTCTCCATAAACTCACAAGTTCAATGGATGCAAGAATTGTGAAGGTGATATCAAAGAAGGGGTCCTATGTTAACATGTACCTTGCCCTGTTAAGATATGTTTGATTGAAAAAGTGTTTTCATTATACTGTTTTCATTATACCCTAATGGTTGGTGACTTGAAATTTATTCTGACTGTCATTTGCATCAACTATTTAAATACATCAGTGTAAAATATAATTTGCATAATAATTTGGAACACGGTGTAGGTGAATGAATATGAAGGGTAATAAATGGCTAAAAAAAGGTTTTTTATTATTTGATGAAATGTTGATTTTTTTAAGTACAAGGGTAAAATTGAATTCTTCTGACTTGCTGCCTGTTTGACTGCTCCTGGGGAATCACAGGACAACAGACCTCACAGGCACTCGGACACCTACATTTTCATTGGCCATCATTGCCTCCATTAAACATACACACACACACATGCACACCCAGTCTTGACGTTCTCTCATAGACAGTATGTAAGATGGACCAAACGACGCCACATACTTCGACGAAGACCAAGTGAAGTCAATTAGAAGTACTTTTTTGGTGGTAGCCGAGCATACTGTGCAGCCTCAAGCTGTGACGTGAGCAACCTGTCAGTTGTAATTGTTCTTGTAGCCGTGCCAAGTGAAATCTGAATCATTCCAAATCTTACTTCATATGAATTCACTAGCCACATACCAAAGTATTTCCAATCCATCAAAATGTTGCTGAAATATTTTCATGGACTCTCTATGGGCTTCTCCCTTGACTGAATGCCTCCACGTCCCCCGATTGCCTGTGAGCTTCTCCTGACTATATGGTAATTTCTCTCCTGTGGGACAGAAA
Source organism: Umbra pygmaea (assembly GCA_016801145.1). Taxonomy (NCBI): domain Eukaryota; kingdom Metazoa; phylum Chordata; class Actinopteri; order Esociformes; family Umbridae; genus Umbra; species Umbra pygmaea. The sequence continues at coordinate 13,117 of JACXGM010026483.1, forward strand.
GTTGCTTGGTTGTGACACAATCGTTAGCCTATTTTTACAAAAACGGCTGCTACAGGGCCATAACATGAGATACAAAGAAATTAAAGTGATTCGCTTTCAAAGTGATGCCAAAATGAATGGGAGTCTATGGAATGCTAACTGAAGGTGATGGCTTGTTATCCTTAGAATCTACCAATAGGAGCTTTAATTTCCGGATGCTGGCTTACCCCCTTGTGTTTTCTAAGTCTCACTAATAGCATCATCAGTTAAGTCTTGCGATGGCACCTAAATATAAAGGTAGGCAAAGAGCAAAAGTGGTAACAGTCATTGTCAATTTACTTCTTAGTAGGGGGGTCCGCGTGGCATAGTGGGCTAAGTCGCTGCATTGCACAACAGTCTATGTCATGATAGTCACGGGTTCGAGCCGGACTATAGTACTAAATGAAAGAACTTACTGTAAATGTTATGGAGAATCCTATTTTCCTGCAAACCATTTAAAGTTCTCCTGTCTAATTCATCCTGTGTTCATATGGTTAGATCGCCATACAGCATGTCATATGTTTAGACCTGTAATGTGTTGTAGGAGAGGGAACAGGGTAGTGCAGTGTTTTTCACTTTGCAAGGAAACGTATTTGCCAATTTTGCAGGATAGCCTTAGTGCCCTGGACAATGGCCTTGTGCCCTGGCATTTTGGCACCTCCTTAAGGCCAAGTGGAAACAAAATTCCATGCCTGCCCAGAGGGCAATTTGCAGTAGCCCCCAGCACCCTCATCATACATATTACTACATTATGGAAATAGTAATACATTTTTTTCTCTAGACTATTTATCTCAAAGATACAGTCTGCAATGTTTGTAATTGCAAAACAATTTTTAGCCCCCCCATTTTAGTCCGGATGTGTAGTATATTGTCTATATTATATGCACAATCTAAATAGAATCATCGTCTTATCGTAGTTAGCTTGAAACCCGACTGTGTTTCTTGGCTATTGCAAGCATTCTCTTACCAAGACTCAGGCAGGGAATTCCCAACAAATGTGTGACACATGGTTTACTAACATAGGGTAAGTCTTATTGACAGAGCTGTCAATCAAACCTGAGCTATACGGTAATGTCTAATGAGTTTGCAGAGCGAGCAAAACCTCTAAACACAAAAGAACAAGAGAGAAAATAAGAACCTAGACACTTCAGAAAAATAAAATAAGTCCCGAGCGGCGCACTTAAATTTAGGGCACCTAAATTCACAATTATTAGAACCTAGAGGCGTAAATAGTTCTAAATATCATATAAAATCATGGAAGGCATCTTTAAGGCTTTCCTAATTGTGCATTAAAAACAAATATATAGATCTAACTTCATTGAAATGTATCTACAACGTTTTTAAAATATGAAAATATTTGATCAATTTTAGATCAAGTTGTGATTACACAACAGAAAATATTAGTTAAGCACAGGGAGGGACTGGGACAAAAATTCGGCCCGGGACTTTGGATGGAGCGGCCGGCGGTGGGGGGGGGGGGATGGCGCGCGCGTGTTGCCGTGCGCTGTATCTGTCGCTTCTTGCAGTCGTCAATCATTCACTCTGGGTTTCTCCTCATCTGAATATAGAGGAACTCTCTCTCAATTTGATGGCCGGGCCAGAGCGCAGTTTTGCGGATGCAACAGCCAGTCCATTTCAGCGTACTGTCACTTGTTTTAATACGTCCGACCGGCCGTCAAAGTAAAATGTTACGGCCTGTTCGGCCCGGAATGGACCGGCCG
>JACXGM010026484.1:0-14854 GCA_016801145.1 Umbra pygmaea
TTAAAGTATATATATTTGAATTTTCAGTGCAACTGAATTCAAATTCACAATATTACATTCAGTTTCAACTTTATTGTAATTCAGTTTCAAATTAATAAATTCAATTTCAAATTGTGCTATTCAGATTCAGTTTTTAAATTCAATTATTCAAGTTAAACAATACAAATTCAGTTTGTGGTGGCACAAATTTCTGCCCATAATAGCAGCCCTAAATCACATGAAATACGTTCTGAGGGAACTAATTTGTACAACTGAAATATGTGAAATATGAACGTATGAGAGGGTCAATTACGTTTGTAGGGAACTAAATTGAACACTCAAATAACGTTAAAGATGAACATATGAAGATCATGACGTAGCTTGTAAATAGCGTAGTTTTTGCTAGGGCGGAGGTCGTGGATGGTGGATGGGCGCATAAATCCGCGACTTGCATGCCAGTGTTCGCGAGTTCAAATCCAGACCGGCACTTTGTGTGTGTTTTGTTCTACATTGCTTGCGTCATGCAGACATGCGATTATCGGTTTTTGTAATGTTAACCCTAACCTTAATTTTAACCTTAACCGTAGTAACGTCATATCTAACCTTAACAGTTAGTAACCTCATGCCTAATTTTAACTGTTAGTAACCTCATGCCTAACCTTAACCGTTAGTATCCTCCTACCTAACCTTAACTGTGAATGTTGCAATATAATTTCGAACGCTATGGAATGTGTGGAATGTTCTCGCATAAATCCGCTAAACGAAATGTACCGGACCAACGTAATTGAAGTACAAATATAGCCTAAAAACGAAACATGCAGTTCAAATGTAAACAACCCAAAATATGTTGACTTATAACGTAATTCAGGTTTTTAAAATAGTTTCCTAGGAACGTAATTTGGGAGAAATTCTGAGATGTACAGTTGCTGTAAAGATACTGAGGTCCCTTGGAAACAAAAGGGAAGGAGGCTTTGAAGCTCACCGCAGGTGGTCAATTGTGTTTTTCTATGGGAGAAACAATTCTGAAATCTACTTGAAAGGACAGGCTACTTTGTATACAGTATATTGACTTGGCCAAAATGGGAGAGAAATGTATCTTTTGTCAACAAGACTGGTGAGTTTGGATTCAAAATGTTAGAATATTAACCAATAGGAAAACAGTATTACGTTTCTGTCAATTATGTCATGATTTCTATATATTTTTTGGGAAGTCCCTTGTTCACCAGAATTCTCATGAGAAAACTCAGGCTTAACATTAAAGTCTTTACTTGCTCTAATTACATATTTCCAGGACTCTGAGTGCAATTATTTAATGACTAAATGCATTGAAATATACTCAACAGGGATAAACCACTGCAAAGGACGGTTTAAAACTCATGTAAGCCCTGTGGAAAGGAGGAGCCGAGCGCAGTTCCACAGCAAGCCCTCTGATTCGGTGAGAATTCTCTGTGCAGCTGCGTTCTGCGCTCACTGAACTGCAACAACAAATGGGTGGGTTTCTGACCAACATTTCTAATTGGGATTAATTTGAGACAGAAAGATGTATTCAGAGCAACTGTGCAAGCGTAAACAAATGCATGCTTGGAACTTATCCCATACTAAGGTTTTGTATATAAATTGCAAATACCTAAATCCTACGGTAACGCGTTGGCTTAATAGATGGATGTAACGGATGCAACGAACTGGAAACTAGGCTCATGAGAAAATGGAAATAAATAAGTAAGAAAGAGTAGATTGGTAACATAAGAACAAAGCCTAAATAGACAGCCACCTAAATTAAGCCAATAAACTGAAAAACTTAGACTGAAAATTTGGCATACAGATTCCCTTGACTTTAATTGCTGGAAGGTCGGAAATCATACAGATGGTGCTATCCGTATTTGTTAAAGAATTTGAACTTTTCCAATCCTGCCTGCCCTAAGGACACTGCTTTTTGACGAAGGTCTTTTTCTTGAAAATATCCATCCTCTTACCAAGCTAGTTTAAATACTTCCAACTTGGTAGAATACCATTTCCAGTCCTATCTTCTAGGGGCTCTGGGGCCTCAAAACTCTTGTGTAGAATTCACTTGTTGCATACGAACTAACCACAGAAAGTGCATGCACACAAAAATATTTGTATGTATAAAACAGTGCGCACAAACATCCCACAATGGTTTTTCTATATAAATTACACTCTAAATTTATATGGACATGTGCAAGTGACTTGTCCTTCACAATTAATGCCCATAATTGCCTAAAAATGTAACAAGAGTCCCAGAGTGGCCAATACCTATATCAGTAAATGTAAGTTCATTGCAGACTATGGATATCTATTACTAAGTGTCTTCCCCACGTTACGGGTCGTATTTAGGTATCCTGTGTGTACAGTTGATCAGGCGTACGTATTATATTATAGTGTAACCACATCTACCCCCTTTAGAGCCTAGTTATCTATTATCCTATATATCTATATATATATATATAAATATCGTTGTGCAATCCTGTATCAGTCTGTAATACTATACGTCCCTCAGGATTGCTATTCTCAAGGCTATAGACAGATTAATTTAACAGCTGAAAGAGCTTCATCAACTTGCCTCTGGTCTTCCTCCTTCTCATACCCACAAAAAAGTGACAAAAGATGGCCACTGAAACACCTACAATAAATATGAATCGATACTGATCATGACTGCAATGACCGCATATCCAAACAGAAATTTTTTAAAAAAGAGTGTGAAATTGAAGTCCTTTTAGAGGAGGTTGAAAGAAAATAAATTATATTGTTTGGTGGACACAGTGTGGGCATTACAAAAGCCAAAAGGGTGTTAGAGTTGCATCATCTGGTGAACAGTGTGAACAATCTGTGTCACAGAGAACCAAAATATAGCTCTCAGTTATCGGAAGCGGCTCATGTGCCACTCACTCATCACGATTGGCCAGTAAATCTGTCTCTCTCTGAATATTCACTCTCTCTTTTCTTCCATTCGCCAAATCTTCCAACAGTGCCAAAGCAGCCATTTTGCATCATTATGCATTGCAATTGTATGCCTTTTTATGCCCACCCATTTTATTGTAAAAAACTACCTATTTACAAACTCTTTCAGGTGTGGTGATTAATGCATTGAATGTTATTGTCCATGACTGTCACAAAATGTGAGGACGTTTCGGTTTTGTGGCATGATATTTGTAATTATTATGTATACTGTGTGTTATTCATTTATTTGATTCATGGAGAAAATACTTCCAGTTGGAGTAGAAAACCCTGGCACTGAGACGCAGTCCCATCGTAATCCTTCGGTAGAGACAGGTGGACAGCAGCTGGAGTGAGGTGGCCACTGGTTACTCCAGAGGGTACCGCTGGTGGACTAGGCGCAGCAGTTGGAGGCCCTACGGTGGCAGCTCACTGCTCCATCCTTTGAATGCTGTGGACCACCTGGTCCATAGCAGAGGCCAGCCTGTCCAGCATGGCCTGGTGATCAGCCAGCCTAATGTCAACACCGTCTGGGGTGAGAATTTGCTTTCTCCATTCCAGGTGGTGAGTGATTCTATCACACTGAGTAGTAGAAGGTGAGAAGTCGCACGCAAACAATATGGTTTCTCTCAGGTTTTTACTGGGAAATAGTTCAGAAGCATATATCCCAGACTTGTAATACAAAATAAAGTGTGGCAAGCTACTTGGCCCCAAACCACATTTTGAAGGCACAAGGGGAACTTAGATATAGAGATATATAACTTTAACTTTATTGTCACATAGTCACAAGTAACCAGTGAAATTGGCCATCAACCTGTCCATACAAACATCACATCAGGTAGACAGAACCGGAAGACAGGGATTAGAAAAACAATACAGCATTACATGAGGAAAGATGAGGGGGGAAAAAGGCAGCCCCATATTATGCCCCTTCAGGGGTACAGTGTGGTAACATGAAAAAAACACCTCAGCAATTTTTAGCACAGTCAAGTACACTCTGAACAAGACTCGCAACAGGGGTTGGGGGGGCGGGAAAAAGGGCAATGAGGGAAACCAGCCAGATAGGCACCCCATCTCGATTGCGGCCTTCATAGGCGCTATCTAGAGACCCGTCTTATCAGGCTGGCAGGTATGAAGCTGCGAAGGCGGGGGATGGGGGCAAGGGAGGTGTGTCTGTATGTGTGTGAGAGTTCCGTGTGTGGGTGTAGGCCTGGAGATTTCTGTGTCTGGCAACAATCCCAAGGTGACAAGTCCGCAGGATGTCGATACGGGGCAGCCTTGGTCCCAGGCAGAGTCAAATACCAGGTGTCTGGTGGGGGGGAGGGAACAAAAACAAGAGCATTTCACTGCAACGCTGTCCGGGAGAATATTGTTGTTCCAACCGTGCCTTGTCCAAGGCCATTTGGATTGGTTGTGGGGGAGCCGAAATAGATAAGATGTGGTGACTTCTTGGGGTAAACAGCCGCATTCCAATCTGCACGTCTGGTCCCTCTTGAGTCAATTTGGTCCATTTTGGTCTCCTAAATGATCCACTTTCCTTTGCAAAGCTGTGAGCTTCTCTGTGATGTTAACTAACTTGTGGTCTATAGACCCAGTCTGAGTGCAAACGGCTCTGCCCACTATATATATATAGATGACCTCGGAACAAACTTCCGCCAACTCTTACGGCAGAAAACATAAGTAGCCGTTTACATAACAGGTATCAATGAGGTCTTCATACAAAATAACATATTAGTGGTCTACATAACAGGTATCAATGAGGTCTACTTACAAAATAACATCTTAGTAGTCTACATAACCGTTTCCAAACTTGATGGCAAACAAAGACAATCACCCACAACACCCTTCTTCTTCTTCTTCTTCTTCTGTGATATCTGGCAGATCGTAACCGACTTAATGGTGCATATACTGCCACCTACTGTACCGGAGTGTGAGGCCAGTCAGCTCCACTCAACACACTCCACCACCATAGTAAATTAATACACAGCCCACAACCCACCCACCCCCCACATCCCACTACATACCCTCCCCTTTCCCCTTACCTTTCATCAACTCGTGAACCATCTCCCCTGTGACGTCAGTAACACCCATTAACTCCCTAGCAGGACCCACCACAACATCTATCCTAGCATTCCTTCCCTTAACCTGACTACAAACATTCACCACACTACACAGAAACACCAAAAACTCAACCCTGCCCACCACCAAAGACTCCTTACTAACCACACATTCATGTTTACACGTCTCAGTCAATACCACGTTACGACTTCCCGAACCTTCCTCAAACCCCGGGCCTACATCCCGCTCCTTCTCCACCTGTACACCTACCCCAAGTCCCCCCACTCTCCGCACTGCTTCAGCATACGTGACCTTATCCACCACCTTAACCCGCTGTGCCTCCGCTGCCCTCTTCTGAACAACACCCCCCGCAAACGCAGCACTGTACAACACCTCACCTGGGCCCCTACCCCACACTTGCCATACTCATGCGCACCCCCACACCTACCACACCTACCCTGCCCTCTGCACACAGCAGCCACATGCCCCATTCGCTGACAATTAAAACACCTTAGTGGCGGTGGCACATATTCCCTCACATAAAAACTAAGAAACCCTAAGCGCACCCTACTCGGCAACGGCCCTCCAAACTCCAACAGCACCGTGGGACTCACCTTCTCTAACCCCAACGCCCTACTGCCCATCCGTCTCGCTTCCAGCACTACCCATCCTGAATCCACCTCTTTTAACTCCACCATAGACATCTCTTCCGGTACACCTGTGATCACCCCTCTTACCTTCGCTGCACTCCCAGGCTCCATACACTTCACCTGACCCCCATTCAACACCTCCAACTTCAGCAGCTTATCCCTCTGCGCTACACTACCCACCACAATAAGCACCCTACCAACACTCAAACACCTAGCATCCGTCACCCTCCCAACCAGATCCCTAATTGCCGCAATGAGTGACACCGGGTGCATCACCTTACCCGTCGGGGCCAAAAACACCAAAATCACCTTAAACACCTGCTCCCCACCACCAAGTGCCGGTCCTTCACCCTCTCCTGAGCTACTCTCACCAACCTCTTTCTTCCGTGCACGCTTCTTCATCCTTCGCCCATAACGTGATTCCTCAAACCCTCCCGCCACACCAACACCACCAACACTCCCATCCAAACTCCCCTCTATGCCGACCTCATTCTGTCGCGATCTGCAACCACTATGCCAGCCAGATTGCGCCCTCTCCGCAACCCCCTCACAAAAATCTCATCATATTCAATTATTTCCTTCCTCTCCTGCTCCAACTCAGCGGCAGTGGACCCCCAACCGGACGCCATGCCTCGTGTCTACTTCCGTCCGACCGTATCAACCTCCCCCCACAAAACCCTCTTCAGCTGGTGGAGTAATATAGGCAACTTAATGATACTCAGGTGGAACTGGTTGTTGCTGATGAGAGTGTGTGTGTGGGAGGGGGGAGTGGTGATGTCAGAAGACAGGGGAATCTGACCGCCTGATCCTGTTCACGCCAGTAGGGGGAGCTCCAGGACCTTCCATGCTGACAGTCGAGATAACAGAAAACACTCTGCAGCACTTTTTATTGATTTATCAAAATCCTTTCACAACATTGATCACTTGTTGCTCATTTGGAAACAAAGAAAGAGGCTTTGATCAGGTTATGTGTAGCTGGTTTATAAACAACCGTTTCATAGATCTCAATTTGTACTCATAGAAGGTGCGAAATCTGATTTTTTTATATCACAGGGGGTCCGTCAAGGATCGATCCTTGGCTCAACTTTTCCCTCTATATATAAATGACAGTCTATCTGTTGAAGGTTGAAATCTACATCCCTAATGTAGATGAAAATGAATTATAGCTATTGCTCTTTGGGTTGACCAGGGTCTTTACAGGCTACTGCAGATATCTTTTTTGATTTGAGGTTTGTGTTCAATAAAAAATTATATATTTATACATGATTCCTTTTCCAACTCAGTGATTCTGTTTTTTAATTTGTAATTTATTTTTTCTAAAAGATAATATAGGTTAGTATTATATCTTTTACCTGGATGTTATGAATTGTACATACAGCTGAATGAAACAAAAACTGTGTCTGTCTGTTTTGATTTCAGGCTGCAGAGTAAAAAAATGTGATTATTTTACAGGGGGGTGATTATTTTCTATACCCACTGTATGTCTATATGGCTAAATGCATTGACTTTGGCTGATGATGTGCATCATAGCGCCCTGTATTCCATTGCTGGTTTGCTTCTAAAGTTAAGCAGGGTCAGGCCTGGTTAGTCCCTGGATGGGAGACCAGTGCTGCTGGAAGTGGTGTTGGAGGGCCAGTAGGGAGCAATCTTCCCTCTGGTCTAAAGATTATTCTCAATACCCCAGGATAGTGATGGGGACATCTGCCCTGTGTAGGGTGCCATCTTACAGATGGGATGTTAAATGGGTGTCCTGACTCTCAGTGGTCATTAAATATCCCATGGCACTTATCGTAAGAGTAGGGATGTTAACCCCGGTGTCATGGCCAAATTCCCAACCAGGCCTCACCTTAATCATGGCCATCTAATAATCCCCCTTTCGCCTAATTGTCAAATATAGTTACTCACCTCTCCATCTAATAGCTGATATGTGGTGAGCGTTCTGGTGCAAACTGGCTGCCGTGCATCACACAAGTGGGTGCTACACATTGGTGGATGAGATGGGCTTTTCTATATCATCATCTTCATCATCATCATCCCATAGTCATTCAACAAAATCCCATACAGTGTATTATAAAGATCTGACCCGCCCAGCAAGCTGTACTGCAACCTAAATATGGACACCAAGCTGTACTGCAGCCTAAATATGGACACCAAGCTGTACTGCAGCCTAAATACTGACCACCAAGCTGTACTGCAGCCTAAATACTGATCACCAAGCTGTACTGCAGCCTAAATACTGACCACCAAGCTGTACTGCAGCCTAAATACTGATCACCAAGCTGTACTGCAGCCTAAATACTGATCACCAAGCTGTACTGCAGCCTAAATACTGACCACCAAGCTGTACTGCAGCCTAAATACTGACCACCAAGCTGTACTGCAGCCTAAATACTGACCACCAAGCTGTACTGCAGCCTAAATACGGACACCAAGCTGTACTGCAGCCTAAATACTGACCCCCAAGCTGTACTGCAGCCTAAATACTGATCACCAAGCTGTACTGCAGCCTAAATACGGACACCAAGCTGTACTGCAGCCTAAATATTGACCCCAAGCTGTACTGCAGCCTAAATACGGACACCAAGCTGTACTGCAGCCTACATACGGACACCAAGCTGTACTGAAGCCTAAATACGGACACCAAGCTGTACTGCAGCCTAAATACGGACACCAAGCTGTACTGCAGCCTAAGTACTGACCCCCAAGCTGTACTGCAGCCTAAATACGGCACCAAGCTGTACTGCAGCCTAAGTATGGACACCAAGCAGTACTGCAGCCTAAGTACTGACCACCAAGCTGTATTGCAGCCTAAGTACTGACCACCAAACTGTACTGGAGCCTAAGTACTGACCACCAAGCTGTCTGCATCTGAAACACCAGAGGTTTAAGAAGTACTGGAGAATGATACTTGAGTAGAAGTACAGATACCTACTCCCATAAAAGTGAAAAGTCACCTACAAGATTTTTCAGCCTGATCTCTTAGAAATCTGTGAGACTGCCACGGAGTATGAACATCAGAATCCGTGACAGTTCCACGGAATGGCAAAAAAAAAATCACGCTGGTATCGAAAACAGAAGTATGCAAATTGTCCGCATATTTTTCGAACTCCCAACCATTGGTATGTGAGTCTCATGTTTATACGCAAAAAACTTTTTAAAATATCTACGCTATTTACACTCTGCCACGTCATGCTGCGATTCCGTGAAACTGCAACAGAGTTAGAAGTTAAGGATCCGTGATTATTCCACAGAATATTCAGCCATTTCGTGAAACTGCCACAGAGTTTGAACTTAAGTATCCATGGTAGTATCACATATTTTTGAGAGATTATGTTGAGATTTTTACTGGAGTAAAAGTCTTAAAGTATCTGAAAGTAAATGTACTTAAATATCAAAAGTAAATATGTGATCTTTACTTAATATGTGAAATTTACTTAAGTACACAAAGTAAAAGTACAAATTTTGTCACATCTGTCAATGTATAATATAAATGGCAGAGGTGCTTCTCTTAGGATACATTACAGGAAACCCAGTATGACTATTAAATTACCGAATAAGTATTGGGCAAAATGACTGGACTTAAATGCAACCAATAGCTTGAGCTTCTACAAAGAAATATTCCAGCTGAATCACCATCTCCAATGATGAAGATAATGAATACAGGTAATGCATAGTCCATCAGTTTGGCCCAAAAGCCATGTCTCTCAAATCTGAATTCCAATCACTTGTTGGGGTTTTATTTTATTTTATTTAACCTTTATTTATTCAAGTAAGCATGTTGAGATAAGTTTCTCATTTGAAACGGCAACCTGCCCAAGATAAAAACGTTGAGGTGCAGAATAAATAAAGTAACACATACATTAAAAGACAAAGTACTTAGTAAAAATAATAAAACAGGAATACAGTGTGCAGATCTTTGGATTAAACAAGAATTTGTACAGGTAGTGCAACAAATATCTGCATATGGAGGTACATATTTAGTAGAGAGTGGCGTGGCAGTAAACTATACAGTTAGTGAAAAACTGGGGGTTTAAGCTAGAGGTAAATTTTTCGCAATACAAAGTGGCCATGCAGAAATAACAATAGAGTATGTGGCATAATGCCTGAGCCTGTGGGAAAGGGGGTGTGCAAAACATACAAAGACAGCTGTGCAGGTGAGAGTGTGCAAAATACAAGTTAATGGCCAAAAAGAGCTTGTGGGTGTCAACATGTACAATGGTTTGACAGTAGAGTTGATAGTAGTACTTTCAAGGTTATTAAAGGGACAGTGGATTCAAGTTTTAATGATTTTTTGCAGTATGTTCAAATCATTAGCAGCAGAGAACTGTATGGAGACGCGGTCGAAGGAGGTGCAGGCTTTTGTAGCAATCAGAGAGATATACCTGCTTGAACGCAGATTAAGAGAGGGAGTTGCTCTGGAGATTAATGATTTTAGGTGGAGATTTGCCAAGTAGACACTTGTAAATAAAATGATACAAGTGTGTTTGTCGCCGGGTGTGTAGTGAAGTCATCCGATTAGTGTGTAGAGGTTGCAGTGATGGGTGTTATATGGAGCATTGGTGACAAAACAAATGGCACTGTGGTATACAACATAAACTTTTCTGAGGAGAGAGTTTTATGCAGATCTGTAAATTAATTCACCAAATTCTAGTATTGGGTGGATGGTCGTTTTCACAAGGGCATGTTTGGCAGGAAGACTGAAGGAGGCTTTATTACAGAACAGGAAGCCAATTCTGGATTTAACTTTGGAGCGGAGCTGGTTGATGTGGGTCTGGAAGGAGAGTGAAGTGTCTAAACAGACCCCTAGGTATTTGTTGTTGTCTACATATTCGAATACAGACCTGTCAAGTGTGGTGATGCTTGTTGGGCTGGCAGGTGCAGAGTGTGATTGGATGAAGAGGATACATTTAGTTTTAATAGAATTTAAAAGTAATTGGAGGCCACGGAGGGAGTATTGTATATTATCAAAGCTTTCCTGAAGGTCCAACATTGGGCTGGATGTATAAAGAATGGTGTCATCTGTATAGAGGTGGAAAATAGAGTCACCTGCAGCAAGAGCAGCATTATTGATATATACAGAGAATATAGTTGGCCCAAGAACTGAACCCTGAGGCACCCCCATAGAGATAGCCATAGGTCTGGAAAGCAGGCCCTCTGACACTGAAATCTGTCTGAGAAATATTTTGTGACCAGACAAGGCAGTCCTTTGAAAAACCCAGGCTCTTCATTTTATTGTGACTGACAGAATCGAAGGCCTTGGCCAGGTCAATTAAGACTGCTGCACAGTAGTGTCTTTGGTCAATAGCAGTTAAGATGTAGTTTAGGACTTTGAGTATAGCTGAGGCGCACCCACGACTGGCTCGGAAACCAGATTGCATGTCAGAGAGGCTGCGGTGGGATTCGAAATGGTTGATAATTTATTTGTTAATAAGAGTTTCAGAGACCTTTGAGAGGCAGGGCAGGATGGAGATCGGTCTATAGGATTTTGGGTCTAAATTGTCCCTCCCCTTTGAAAAGGGGAATTACTGCAGGAGCTTTCCAATCTTTAGGGATCTCGGATGAATCAAAAGAAAAGTTGAAAAGGCTTGTGATGGGAGTAGCGATTAATACTGCAGACAGTTTTAAGAAGCAAGGGTCCAGATTCTCTAGTCCAGCAGATTTAAAGGGGTCAAGATTTTGCCGCTCCCTCAGAACATCGGCTGTCTGGATATGGGTAAGGAGAAACATAGGAGGCTTTTTCCTGGATGCTGCGGAGGGTGGAGGGCTGTTAGTTAGGGTGGAGTTTGCCAGGTGGAAAGCATGACCTGCCATAGCAAAATGCTTATTGAAGTTCTCAACAATTGAGGACCTATTAGTGGTGACAGTATTATCTAGCCTTAGAGCTGTGGGCAGCTGGGCAGAGGTGTTCTTATTCTTCATAGACTTTACTGTAACCCAGATCTTTTTAGAATTAGTGCAACAGGAAGCAACTGGCTCATGGTTTAGTTGAGGCGCTATAAACTCAGCATATTAAGCTGGTTACGTTCCTCAAGTGTGAGGTTGGATGATAGTGGAAGGATGGTGGAGGACTTCATGGGGAGTCGTGGGCTGCTGTGTCTGAATGATGGGAGGGGCACTAAGATTGATGTTGTAAGGGGGTTGGAATCTTGTTTGGGTTTGACTCTGGTGTCTGCTTCATTAGCAGGGAGGTGTGAGTGGGAGGTGTGGTGTGAGACTACTGTAGGAAGTGATCACTACCCTGTGGTGTGTAGAGTAGAAGTAGGGATGTGTAGACAGGATAGAGTGGTGTTTCATAGGTGGTGTGTAGAGTAAAGGTAGGGGTGTGTAGACAGGATAGAGAGGTGTCTCATAGGTGGCGTTTTGGGAAGGCAGACTGGAAGGAGTATGCGCGTGTGTGTAAAGGGGTGTTTGGGCAGGTGTTAGAGGATGAGTCTGTCGATGTGTGTGCAGAGTTAGTGACAGCTGGGATTTCAGCAGCAGCAGTGCTGACGATTTCGGTGGCTAAAGGTGGAGGTCAGAGGAGGGTGGTGCCCTGGTGGATGGATGACTGTGGGAAAAGAGTGAAGGAGGGGGATGTTGCGTTAAAGGTGCTGAGGGCAGGTCTGGTGGAGGGTAATGTAAGGGATTATCAACGGAAGAGAGCGGTGGCAAGGAGGATGATTAAAACAGCTAAAAGGCAAGTGTGGCGGGAGTCTGTTCCACTATTGGGAGGGGGACAGGTCTGGGTAAGGTTTGGGGGATGTTGGAAAAGGGTGCATGGGGGATGTCGTCATTGGTGGAATGTGGTAATATTGTGGTGATATTGTGGTAACTAATGTGGATATAGCAAATGTTATAGGTAGGGCGTTTGAGGCTGTGCACCGCGGTGATCATATTAGTGAGGAGGGGAAGAGAATACACATATTACTGAGCAGGTGAAGAAGTTGAAAATGAAAATAGATTTTTTTTATAGGAATAAATCATGTCTATCTACACTGCAGAGAAAGGACCTTGTACAGGACACTTTTATGTCAGTGCTAAATTATGGTGATGTATTATATATGCAAGGGTCAGAATCATCAGGGTTGAACCATTTGGATGCAGTGTAGTATGCAGCCATGCACATTACTACTGGAGCAAATTATCGTACACATCATTGCCTGCTACACACTGAATATGTTTGGGACCCTTTGAATATTAGAATGTCCAGACTTAGGCTGATACTTGTTTATATGGCTACATTACAGAAACTACCTAGCGATTTTAATGAAAAAAATGCATTGTTCAAATATTATACAGTATATTAATAATATTTAGCTTTTATGTAGCTTTTTATTACTAGACACCACAGGTCCACTCTGAGTTAGGTAAAGCTGCATTTGAATACCATGCCTTACACTCATGGAATGATATTAAGAGCAAACCTTAGCTACATGTTTTAGTTCCTATAAACAAATTTAAATATCTGTTACATTCACAGTTGTATTGTTAACTGTGAATGTTTGTTTTCAAGTTTGTTATGTTGTATTTGAGTTATTAATTCCATTATTTTATTCTGTTTTAGTTCCTTGGCTGTTGTTTTTTATACTATTTGTATATTGTTGTTTCAGAGGGCACTGCAAGAGACCCTGGTCTTAGTTAGTCATCCCTGTATAAATAAAGGTTAATAATGTGTGGTGTGCAATTGTTAAATAGATTTTTTTACTTCCTGGTCTACTGATTATTAGCAAGCTTTGCTTTATTCACTTGCAAATAACAATCATCCTCAACCACAAGCATCTATCAAGCTGCAAGAAGTTCATCTTAATCTCTAGTGTTTCCTCTGCTTGATGACCTAATTCTGTAGCTCAACTCTTCTACACTGAAAGTGTTATTGAATACGGACCCAAAACATGTAGCTAAAAAAAACTCAAATCATTCAAATTAACTTGAAGTATATCTTAATTAGGAAGCCCAAAAAAACAAACACATAAATTAACAATATTATGGAGTGTACTTACAGAGTGAAGAAAATAACTTACTGGCAGGGAGTTGAAACTTAAAGGAACTGTGGGTTCTGTGTTTCACACATTCTAACGACATCAAGACAGAAATAACTGATGCAGAACTGTTGTTCCTTCCGCTTTATAGACGATTTCACAACCAGACCAACTTGTCAGAAAAGGATGGCATCTACATTTAGGAAGTAAATGGGAAACAAATTGCATGTTTATTTGGCGTTCATTTTTTAAATGCTGAAACAAGTTGTACATTTCCAAAGGTTTGTGTTGAAATTCGAATGACAGCAAACTGTCTGGGATTTTGTTTGATTGAGTGGCCTTTTCCTCTGAGTTTTACCTTGAAGTCCCTATTCCATTGCATTTGTTCCAAAATGTCTTTAGTTCTATGGGACTAATCATTCTACTCACTCAACTTAGTACTATGGAAAGTTCCTGTGTTATTGACTAGAGCGCTCCCTACTGGTACTTGTGCATTACTGCAGCCTCCAGTCCTTTTGATGTCAAAATTCTTTTGTGCATTTTTTAAATTATGACAAATATTCTCTAAAATGTACACAGAAAACCCCAAAACACACAGAAAACATGCTAAATATCACATTTATTGCATAAGTGAACACAATAATATAACTCAAAAATACAAAAAAAAAAATTCATTAAAATGATTAGCTCTTATACATTAAAACATGGACGTAAAAAAACACCTCTTTGTGTCTTTTGAATGTTGGGTGTGCAGTGGAGTGGATGGCAGTTTGTCATAGCACTCACATGTACATGTGTGCACAAATAATAATAATAATACAGTATGTACACATTATGCATATTCAGTATATATTTACATTACAAACAGAAATGCAAGGAGGGAAAAAGTTAAATTGATTTCTTTCTCAAAACACAGTATTTCATCCAGACTACAGTATGGACAGTAACAGACAAAACAAATACATTAGAAGATTAAGAAACAGGCTTGTCACTACAAATAAAAAAGAAATTAGGCCACATAAATATGAAGCATATTTATAGTGGTCAAACTCTGATTTCTATGTGAAGAAATTCACTATATGTTTTGTTCACATGTGAGCAAATTGTGTGTAAGTAATTGCTAAATTAGTATTTTGAATGTTTTACAATTGCAAACTGAGTGTAAAGCAGATAATGTGCTGGCAGCTTTGCAGACTTGGTCTGAAGATTAGGTACATGAGTTAATGGTTTCACTGAGTGTGCCTCAAGTACTACTTC
>JACXGM010026485.1:0-14853 GCA_016801145.1 Umbra pygmaea
TTGCTGGACAATAATTGAACACGGATTGACCTTATTACAATGGGCTGTGTACCTTCAGATCCCCCACCCGGTACAGCCAGAAGAGGACTGGCCACCCCCTTGAGTCTGGCCTCTCTCTAGGTTTCTTCCTAGGTTTCTCCTACTAGGGAGTTTTTCCTAGCCACTGTGCATCACTTGTGTTGCTTGCTTTTGGGGGTCTTGGGCCGGGTGTCTGTCAAAGCACTTTGTGACAACTGCTGTTGTAAAAAGGGCTTTATAAAATAAATTTGATTGATTGATTGATCTTTTCAGAATATTTCATAAATAAAAAGCACTTCATTAACTTTAGAACAGCATTTGAATATTAACTCTGATTTAGTTATTTATCACATTATCAGTGATTTCTTCCATTCGCTCCCACAGTATCTGTCTCAGAGTAGTTGTATCTGCCTCAGGGTAGATCAGCCACAGTCGGTGGATCTTAATTGGGGACGTCGGGCTTGCATTACCGTCCAGACTGGGGGAAACGGAATGGTATCTCACAATGGGTTTGATGCGCTCTACCCCAGTCGCGGCACTCCGGTCCACCATCCGCGACTGGGGCAGATGTATCTGCCTCAGAGTAGATCTAACTGCCTCAGAGTAAATGTATCTGCTTCAGAATAGTTGTATCTGTTGCTGGAAATCTCTCAAGTTGTTATATGGTAAAATCCCAGAGACCAGGCTGAAATGTAAAAACCCCTGAGCCCAGTGGACAAGCGGAGCTTGTTAACACACACTCAGAAACACACTAACAATGAAATACAAAACACACACACAAACAAACACACACAAGGGAGGAAAAGGTTTGTAGTAAATAAAACATAAACCTTCTTTATCCACGTTCAGAAGCTTGTTTCAACTTCTCTCCTTCAGTTCTACGCTCTCCTCTTTTCAACTCTACTCTGCTCCTCCTATATTGACGTTCGTCTCTCCTTTTCTCCTTTTTTTTCCGATGTTATTGAAAATGCTGTGGTATTGTTTAGGGACATCCTCATGAAATACAACAATCTGCAATGGTTTTATTTTATTTATGATACATTGGTCTCCTTGGGTTATTTGTAAAAATGAAATAGCAAGCCTATTGTTGGCAATATCTGTTTGAGCTACTGTAGTTTTACCATATCCGTTGCTCTCTCATCCCTACATGTTTCTTACATGGATATCACCAATTAAGACATCCAACATTTGAGTTTCATTTATTTGATTCAATCATGTTCTGACATACCTAGACTTTTATTTGATGATTTCATTGCTGAACCTCCAAGGAAGGTCAAAAGGTGGACCCCAGGGCGCTCGGGCCGAAAGCACGTGTCACGCCTCGCCACTCTATTCTATTTTTGCCTCTCTTTAATACTTGGGCGGGTGAAGTCAAGCTATCAATGACCTTGTCTCTTTCCACACTTGAATCTGAGATCTTTTCTGAAAAGTTTTTGTGAATAAGGGGCAATGTCTGGATAGCAACATGTGTTGCTCCAAAGTGTGTACATATCTTTCTGCATTAATGTTGTCATTACAGATGTGCAAGTTGCCCATGCCATGGGCGCTGGCGCACCCCCATACCATGACAGATGCTGGCTTTTACATCTGACGCTGATAACAGTTTGGATGGTGCTGGCTCGTTGGACCACAAAACGCGATTCCACTGTGCTACTGCTCATCTCAGATGAGACCAAGCCCAGAGTAGTCAACTGTGCTTCTGGACAGTGTTAATGTATGGCCTCTGGTTTGCATAGTAAAGCCTTATGTTGAATCAGTGGATACAGTGGTAAATGGTGTTGACTGGCACATGTTTAAATGTAAAAGTGAATCCCAAAATAACAAAACAAAGCAGGAATAACCCAGCCTACTCTTCTGATTCTTCTGTAGGCATGTTCATCATTCACACTGGATACAAACTAATAATAATGACCAACATCCGTGTGTTGGTCTGGGAGGCTTTTATGCTCTTCATTAACAAGTCTTAATGAGTCTTAAGTGAATGCTGATGGCCACATAGCAGACTGCTTACCGTTGTCCCTCTCTTCACCATAGTGGAGCAGCCAAATTTTAAACAGCCCATTTTCAAATATTAAAACAATCTAAAGGAACATACCACATGTGTAAATCATGCAGATTAAGATTGGATGTACACTACCTGTCAAAGGTTTTAGAACACCCAGGAATATACATGGCTCAAAACAATTCACGAAACAAGCATTCATCACAGAATAACACCAAGTCAATTAAACTTCAGGGTCAGTAGCGGAGTGGCTGCTGCTGCTCGCTGGTCAAACTGTGCAGCCTCTGCTCAACCTGTACGGCGGGCCGCAGCACCCTCTTATTTCAATACAAACACAGGCCCCTCCCCAAATGGCATAGCCCTGGTCAGCCTATGACGTAAGCCATCAAACACCTCTTTTTTCCTTGTCAGGTTTGGAAGTCTATTGGTAACATTACCCTACATTCTTCAAACTTAACATTTAGCTTATTTGATCAATGTCTTTTTATTTACCATAGTATTAATAGCTAATTACTGAGGATATTTTGTTTAATAGCATATATATTTAAGTTGTCTGTCTCTCCAAATAAATGAATGAAACATGTACAGTAGATAATTAAACATTGGAAGTGGGTTGACTATTTGCAATTACTATTTATTTGTGGCTCCTTTGTGTGAGGAGGAACAGGAGGAGCACTGTGATACCTCTGTAAACTGACCTCCAGGGGGCTACTGGTGTGCAGGTTTCTGACCAAACTAACCGAAACAGCCTCCATGAGGGTGGAATGAGGGCCTGACATCCTCTAGTGGGACCTGTGTTCACAACACAGTATGGTGCAGCTTTATTGGCATTCGCCAGAGAACACCACAATTGGCAGGTTCACACTGAGCACATGTGACAGAAATGAAAGAATCTGGAGACTCCATGGTGAATGCTATGCTGCCTGCAACATCATCCACATGATCGGTTTGGCGGGCGATGGGTCAGTGATGGTCTCGGGAGGCATATCCTTGGAGGGTCGCACAGACCTCAGTGTGCTAGCCAACGATACCCTGACTACTGTTAAGTTTTCTGATAAAATCCTTAGACCTCTCATCAGACCTTACTCTGGTGCAGTGGGACCTGGGTACCTCCTGGTGCAGGACAATACCTGGCCTCATGTGGCCAGAGTGTATAGGCAGTTCCTGGATGACGAAGGCATTGATGCCATTGAATGGCTCTCACATTCCCCAGACCTGAATACAATTGAGAACCACCGGGACATTATTCATCAGTGCGTCTGACGTCGCCAAGGGGCACCACATGCAAGTTGGAACAGCCTGTGATTTCAATTGTTTAGTTTGATTTTCAGTGTGAGTTTGAATCCACCCCTCAATCGGTTGGAGATTGCAGTTTCCATTGAGCGTAGTTAAATCGTTTTAAATCAATATTTGTATCTTTAATATGATTCGTTCATCGAGACCCGATGTGTGATTTGAGTGTTCCATACATTTTTTTGAGCAGTGTATTATAATATATAATACTGAGTGTACATGTGTTTTGATCGAAACTGATACTATGTCTTCATTCATTACATTGATCAGAAATTACAGTCATAAATAATTATGATTGAGCTAAAGGTTGCATCATCAGGACACCGAATTAATGGCTGCAAAATAATGTGGCTTTCATGTTGTATTAATAATTCATTATAAATCAGTCAATTTCAACAGTGATAGACATCTGCAATGTTGGTTATACAGTATCTTTTTTTTTCTGAACTACCTCTCTAATTAGACCTTACTTGCACAAACTGTATTTATAATGTCTACCATATACGGTTGAGTGTCCTGTACTTTGTGATTTCCATGTATACTGTAACTATATGTTGTATTGCACTATTATGTTTTATCATGGCCAGGTCGGTTTTACAAATGAGAATCTGTTCTCAGTCAACCTACCTGGTTATATAAAATTGTTTTTCTATCATTTGTCACGAATATGAACAAGGGAGGGCAGGAAGCACCAGGATTGCTAATAACTTATATAATATTACAACTGTAACGCTTAAACTGATTATATAGTATCTATAAAGTAAAAAATAGAGGATGCTAAAGGTGCAAACAAAACTCCAGACAAGTCATATACTGTATATAAAGGAATGGCAAACATAGGAAACAGAAAAACTTAGACAAATTACTTGTACTCACCAAGGGAAGCAAAACGAACGGCAGGAACAGATGACATGTGAAACCAATACATATGATGCAATGACCAGCAACAAAACTTCTTCTTCTTCTTCTATGGGGTTAATGGCAGATCGCAACCAACTGAAGGTGCATACACCGCCACCAACAGTACCGGAGAGCGAGGCCGGACACGGCCCACCCAAGTCATCTCTACCCAACTCACCCCACCACGCTAGAAAAATAAAATACAGCCCACTACCCACCCCCACCACCTCTTTAAGCTCCTCCATCGACAGATCCCCCGGAACACCCGTGATCACACCTCTCTCCTTCACCGCACTCCCAGGCACCATACACTTCACCTCACCCCCATTCAACACCTCCAACTTCAGCAACTTATCACTTTGAGCCACACTACCCACCACAATAAGAACCCTCCCACCACTCAAACACCTTGCATCCACAACGCTCCCAACCTGATCCCTAATCGCCACTTTGATTGACACCGGGTGTAGCACCTTATCAGTGGGGGCTGAAAACACCACAATAACCTTGCTCCACACCACCAAGTGCCTGCCCGTCACCCTCTCCTGAACTACACTCATCACCCTCTCCTGAACTACACTCATCACCGTCTCCTGAACTACACTCACCACCCTTTTTCTTCTGTGTCCGCTTCTTCTTCCGTCGAACATACCTCGATTCCTCAAACCCTACCACCACACCATCAACCCCCACACTCCCATCTGAATTCCCCTCCATGCCAACCTCACTCACCGCACAGCCGTCGCAACCTGCCAACACCACGGCAGCCAACCTGCCCCCGCTTTGCCCCCTCTCTCTCGCTTCAAATCAAGCGCTAGGATTTCCGCTCTCTCCTGCTCATTCTCGGCGACACTAGCACAACTCCACTAGTACTCCATGTCAAAGCTTCCGGTCCACGCTCCATACCTCCCGGTTCCAGCAACGAAACAAAAACAGAGGAACTGTTTTAAATAGGGGACTGATAACTAAGGGAGAGCACCTGAGAACCTAATTAACAAAGGGGATAGGATAACTAGGACATGTGAGGGGATCACGTGAACAGGAAGAACCATATAAGGGCAGAACACTGAAGGGCAAAACGAAAACCTGGAATGCATAAACTGAATTCCTAATTCAAGGAATACAAAAGACTGAACGAAACTCAAGACACAGAATACTTTACATAGTACATAGTCCAGTGCATCCTCACAGGATAATCCTCCATGAACGATGGAAACATTACACATTTAAATTATCTTTAGCATAGACAGTAGCTCATTATTTGTGTTTTGTATCTTTTTTGTTCATCTTTATCAACAGCTAAATATTGTAGAGGTTATAGTATCAAGCTACATGCTTAGATAATGAACTCATTCCTGATGTTAAGCCCCTTTTATGCCCAGAATGGCACTCTATTCCATCCCATTGAATAATAATTTTAAGGGCCTAGTGAAATAATGCCAACCCACCGAGCTCGAATCAAAAATAGTGCCCTATGTGAGGAATAGGGTGCAAATTGGGATCTGCTCTGTGACTGTTTCCCAGCAAGGAAGTGTGCACTTACCAGGGGCCCTTCTCCATTCTTTCAGAGGGTTCAAGGGTCAATCAGCCATTACCCATACGTAAGGGCAATTCCTTTCACTTTCAGCTCGCTAGGCACTTTGATTCTGACTAAATCGCATTACACAGCCATTAGTAGAGC
The DNA here is from genome assembly GCA_016801145.1 of Umbra pygmaea. Classification (NCBI taxonomy): domain Eukaryota; kingdom Metazoa; phylum Chordata; class Actinopteri; order Esociformes; family Umbridae; genus Umbra; species Umbra pygmaea. The sequence continues at coordinate 5,895 of JACXGM010026485.1, forward strand.
ATTATGAGGAAGAGTTAGTGTGACGGAGGGATGCAAGGACAGTGGGAGGGAGGTGTGTGTGTGTGTGGGGGGGGGAACTGGCAAATCTCTTCCTGGCAGTTTGTAGAGCGTACGCTGTCTCAGTAGGCTGGCTCAGTAGGCTGTCTCAGTAGGCTATAGAGACAGAGAGGATTCCAAGATGTCCAGGGGACACATCACAACCTCCTGACGTTTAGGGGACATTAGCATCAGTTTGCCGGTATGTTTTTATGTGCATTTCACATACGTTGGACCTGAGGTTTTTCCTGGTCATGTCACATCAGAAGGATCCCCTAACCCTAGTGATAAACTCATCTGAAGGGGAACTTTGTTTCCTCAACATCACATAGCTGTAATCATTCACAAAGTAAAATTAGTCGTGTGTCTTAGACTCCTTGGGTTAATATGCTGCTGAACATCAATTTCTCACCAAGTTTATGTATTCAAAAACAATATAATCTGATTATTCTACCAGAATGTTTCCCTTTGAGAAACTACTGCAATACAGAACACAGGTATGTCACACAATGAATGCTACGTTGTGTGACATGAATGAAATTGATTTGTCTGTTTATCGTTTAAAAGTGAATCCCTTATATGAACTCAACACATTCGATGGTCATTTTGAAGCAGGCTGTTTTGAGTCAAACATGGTGGCTAATGCTCCACCAGAGAATTTGCTTAACAGTGTTCTTCTTAGGGACACAATTGACCACCCATTTAGAGCATAACTAGGCCGTATATACTGTAGGAAGTCCATAGCTGGGCCAAATTTATACTGTGAATGTTAAAAACACATTTTGTATTTACAGCACAACCAGTTACACTGTAAAAAAAATCAGCAAACTACTATTGGTAATTTGTTACTGAAGAAACCTGAGCAAACTCATTTGTAAGATGTTTCCCCAACGACTTTTTAACCAGAAAGACATAGTTTTCAACATCTTTTAAAACCTGTTTTAACCTGAAAGATCTCTTTTTAACACACTTTGCTCAGTGGGAATGCACTGCTTGTCTGGTGAGACTGTAGTGTGTCATATCAGAGCCCCCTGTGATCATTCCTCTTCTCATTCAAGGTCAGCACACATTATGACAGTCTGCCATAAACTGACGACAAATGATGTAGAATGTTGTGAAGCGTGATATTGTACTGGTCCATGTCCTTGGCCGGCGAGTTACCACAAATCGAACTGTATTTAGACAGCGGTTAGTGTGTAGTGTCCGTTTTGGGGGCACAAGGTTACTGGTACGATGAAAGACAAATATGCCCGTCTTGACGTAACCCGTAAGAGCTTATGAACCACTGTAGCTATTTATCAACTGGGTCTCAGTATTCCCATTCCTTGCTTTTTTCCATGGTTACCAAACTAGCTGACACCAGCTTCTGACAGCCAACACAGCTCCTGAACGACCATGGGAAATTGTACATCGTGCACACGTACGTACACAAATACACACTCTAGGCCTCTAGCAGTGCACTGGCTCATGTTCACAAGGTTTGTCCTCGATTAAATCTTTGCAACAAACATCAAGACTCATGCTAAATTGTTGATGATTATTCATTTTAGGGAGAAGTTTTGGGATCAAAGTAACAACTAAAATGTGTTTGCAAACCCAGAACCTCCTAACGTGACTTGATCATCATCCTCTTGACTGTCTTCTCCATGTAGTGGAGCACATTACAGCAACATTTTTTCACCGATCTCACAGTTCCAACTAAAGTACCACAGGTTCACATTAGACTGGCTAGTCGAAGACTAAGTTGGTCAAATATTAGATAGACATCAGAGTCAGGTAATCCAGGAAAAATTCAAGGTATGGGTAAACTTTATTTTATTTTGAAAGACCAACAGTCGAAATTAATCCAACCCCTTTATTCAGAGAATCTGTCAATTGTATTATGTTCATTAGGTGCAGTGTAGGAGACAGACACAAACCTAATGTGATGCAAACCATAGTATAGACATCTAGCATGAACAACTAATCAGTACACACTATATTTTCCCAGAAGAGAATGTTAATACATGACCTGCTGAGCTGTAGGATAGTACCGTACATGCGCAGTGATAACTCAAATGGAAAGTAGATATTACCTGGGGAATGCTGGGAATGTGCTGAATAATACATGAATAAATCAGCATTGAAGTTCCAAGCAACCCATGTCATTACTGTTTTTATTTAGAGATGAAATTATTCCTTATTCCATCTGGCCACACACCATCATCAACCCACATACCATCTACCCACATACCAACATCTACCCACACACCATCTACCCACACAGGACAACCATATACCCACAAACTATCACAATCTACCAACACACCACCATCTACCAACACCCACCACCATCTACAAACACATAATAGGCAGTGGATCCATTGTAGACATACTCCAGTCTTCTGGTGTTGGTCAATAGCCTTGCACCACCCCACCAATGTAACCACCTGCTAGCCTTGCTAGTAACAGGGTATTGCCACCATACCAGGCCTTGAGGAGACACAAAGATTGAGGGGGAGTAAGGAGATGATACACCATGAAGATGAGAACAAAGATGCAATGAAATACATAGGAAAGAGAAGAGTTAATGAGGGAATGGCAAAGCCACACCATCCCTATGAGGGAGAAAAAAAAGAGAAAGAATGAGGGGATGAGAGCAGAAAGAGAGGGTGAGAGAGAGGAGAGGGGTAGGAGAGGGGTAGGAGAGGCGTTTATCTATCTGGTCTCCAGGGAAATGACAGGGAGCGAAGCACTGGATAATTATTTCTAGCTTACCAAATCGATCCCGAGCCAAAAACAACAACTGCGCAACAGGCAAGAAATCCATTCCAGTACTCTGCAGAGCGTAAAAAAAACAACGCAGGGAAATTGAAATCATCAATGACCGTCAGACAATGATGGTTATGTGAGCAGTAGTAGAAGCACTGGCACAGCAGTGAGGAGAACGTTCTCCAAAGCCTTCTAATCACCAATCTACAAGGGCTCTGGATCCACTCCCAACTACACTATCAAAGAGAGAGAGGTACAAAAACACAAGCCTGTAAACATATGCTGAGGTAAAACAAAAACACAGTCCTGTAAACATATGCTGAGGTATAACAAAAACACAGTCCTGTAAACATATGCTGAGGTATAACAAAAACACAGTCCAGTAAACAAATGGTGAGGCACAACAAAAACACAGTCCTGGGAGGTATTCTTCGTACGTCGCTTCAGCGGTGTAGCACAAGATCCTGGGCCCTATGCATAGGCAGTCCTGATGAGCCCCCATGTTCCTCAGCCCCAATATATTACAGACTTTTCAAGGGCCCTCTCTCCCCTTTGGGCCCTGGTAATCAGTATTGGTTTTACCCCCAGTACGACGCCCCTGCGTCGCTTAATACATCCAAGATCAAATTACACATCCAAGATAACTTCATCTGGCTAATCATGATCCGGCTAATTTGGTTCTTCGAACACACCTGCCGTTTACGATTAGTATCGCTGGATCAGAGATGATTGTGCGTACGCACGTTGGCATACAAGGGGAGATGTATCGATAGTAGAAACGCTGATCAGCTACACTGCTATTGGCTGCTCATCGTGGCCAAAGCGAACGCCCAGTTTTTCTCCGCAGCAGAGCAACGGTTATTGCTTTAATGTAACGAGGAATTTGAAAGTTTGATTAAAACATGGAATTTGAAAGTTTGATTAAAACACAAGGGAACACCTCAAAGTCTGCAAAAACCAGATGACTGGTCTGGCAAAAAGTAGCAGACAAATTAAATGCATAAGTGGTCACCATGCTATGGTTTTTTCACTTATTTTATAGTATTCTTTTATTTTAATAATTTTATATTGATAATTACATAATATAATTTCATAAATAGCTATTAAATGTCAGAGCCACCACAGAGTAGCTATTATTGCTGACCTTGCATTACAATATATCTTATTGCAGGCAAAAGATCACTATCACTGGCTTTTCTTTACAAAGAACTATTGAAATAAAACTCAAGGAGCTAAGCATAATGTCTTGTCTTTTATTATTAATTGAATGTGATTTTGGTTTGTTTATTTCAAAACACAAATAAAAAATGGTGTTCCACAATTCTGTCTCGTGCAGCTCTGCCACTAGATTGGTCCAAGTGCACTAGCTGCAGTCATCATCAGGCTGTACCTCCACCATAGGGCTGCGTTGTAACGGGTCTGTGGTCCGGAGATTGGGTCAGGGAATGGCGTCAAGAAATACTACCCGTCACCAAGCCCGATCCCGCCTGTATATTGGAAGAATTCACCTGTGTTAGGCTCAAAATGTTAGCTATGTAAGACAGTCATCTTGATATTTTTATTTTCCCCTTGAGGCAGAGTTTGTGTTCCGCCAGGCGTTTTGCTCATCGTTTAACAGGAGGTCCACTGCCTGCCAAGATGTCCACCAGCAGCATTTTATTTAAAAATAAATCTATATGTGTTTGTATTGTATTTCACTGTTGTTGTAACCAATTTTTTAAATACATTAAAATACTTTTCATTAGAAATAGAAATCTAGAACATAGGCCAAACCTAGTATATAGCCTAAACGCAGCTGATGGACTAACTGGAACAACAGTATGAGTGCGAGGATTCCCAGAGGACCTCTGTGTAAAACTCTGCTCACCCGCCGGTGGACCACTCAGGCTCCAACACCGACGGACCGCCCGTTAAATGATGAGCAAAAAGTGGTCGTACCATCAGCTGTAACTGCCGGCCTCCGCCAGCTCTGTGCTAGCTGGGTTTCATTCAATTCCTTTTTTTAACGGGAAATAATATTATTTCTCTGAAATATTAAGAATGTAACTTACATGCGAATTGATACTCCCAAGCAAAAAAGTATACTTCGTTGTAGCTACTTGAAATGTAAAGTCTTTATCCTAAATATGCTTCTAATAGGCTATATCGTTTAGGTTTGTATATTTTGAAAGAATAGTTCAAATATACTGAAATATATAAAATTCACATTTATGGTTAAACATAGTAGGGCCTATACTAGAAGTATAATACTGGAGTATAATTTAAATATACTTTGTTTTACTAGGTCTGTGAACCCCATTTCGGTTAACACAATCTGTGATCTAATCCTGTTTACATGAAATAACCCTACTCCCGAGCAGGTTTAAGCTTACGCACATGTTGCTATGGCAGCAAGTCCAGGATGAGCGTCAAAGAACCAAACAATCCAAGATCATGCCAAATCTTCAACAATCAAATCCAGCTAAATGAGTTAGCGACGTACGAAGAACGGACCCCTGTAAACATATGCTGAGGTACAACAAAAACACAATCCTGTAAACATTTGCTGAGGTAAAACAAAACAACAGTCCTATAAACATTTGCTGAGGTATTACAAAAACACAGTTCTGTAAACATTTGCTGAGGTATTACAAAAACACAGTTCTGTAAACATTTGCTGATATATAACAAAAACACAGTCCTGTAAACCATCGCTGAGTTATTACAAAAAGAGTTCTGTAAACATTTGCCTCAGATATAACAAAAACCTTATAGTGTAAATATATGCTGAAGTATAACAAAAACACAGTCCTGTTAACATTTGCTGAGGTATAACAAAAAAAGAGTCTTGTAAACATATGTGACCCACCGCGGATATCTAGGTGTATAGTTAGAAAGTCCAAGAAATAGGAGTCTATATTCTTACAGATTGTTTCTGTCCAGTGTTAGATGTAGGCACAGGGCAAGTGATGTCCATGGCATCTGTCACAAAACTCTCAGATCCACTGGGATGTGGGGCACCAATGTTCTCCAAAGCCTCCTGAATGAAGACAGCCTAACTGCATGTTGCCCTGGAATACACAAACACAAAAATATAAAATAAATAAATGTAGTCCCATCATTGTTTGTGAAAAAAATAAAATAACATGTGGCTACTGATTTATATACCTTGTGTCATCATGGCTTCCATGTAGAAACGGCAGAAGGCTGCTTTTGTCACATGCAATGGCAACAGATTTCCAGCAAAGTTTCTTTTTCCTGGGTGACGTCCAGGTAACACTACTACAATATCCTCTGTGAAGTTTTTCTTTCCTGGGTGGCGTCCAGGTAATACTACTGCATTACCCTCTGAGTAGTTGTTCTGTCCTGGGTGGCGTCCAGGTAATACTACTGCATTATCCTCTGTGTAGTTGTTGATGAAGTTCACAACTCGGTGCAATTCCTCATGCTTCAAGTGTAACTTTGGCTTCATTGATCCAGCTCTCTTTTTAATGGGAGGAATGAGACCCTCCTTGTAGGACTGGTGTAGAAGTCAGGCGTGCCCTAATGATTCTGAAAAACAAGCCAAACAATATTTTGTATTAGCCAAGACTTGGCTCAGCCACCTTGCCACACTGGTATCACAGTCTGACTGAGTATTCAAACAACTATCTATGTTGTTAAGACAAACTCACCACAAATGTTAGTTAGCTACTTGAAATGTATGTTTCAAACCATAGCTAGTTAGCTACACTAATTTTTCTATCATTTTACTGATAGGCCTTTGTCTAGCCTACCAGCTATATCAACTAATATTTGGTTTTGTGCAACAATAAAAAACACATGAAAAAGGCGAAAGAAAAAAATCTTAAATAAATCCTTACCATCCTAAATCCTTAACGTACTTCAAAACATAACGTTATCCAAATTATCAAGTTCCTCATCCTCTGATTCTGAATCAGATAGTGCCAGAACACTTTTGTCATCCTTAAAAAAAGTAATCCAAAACCACATTTTCCCACTGATCTGTGTTTCTAGCACTCTGTAAATTAAGACCAATGATGTGATTGAGGGTGATTGCAACTTATCTCAGTTCTCCATGGCGTTGTGTTTCGAATGTCCAGCTGGTCACCGCACGAGTGAATATAAAAAAAACAACATGAGACAGCAACCAATCAGGATTTATGGGCAGGGACTTCTATTTCTTTTTTATAACAAGCAATTCTTATTTAACTTATTCCATGTATCTACAGAATACAAACAGTTAGTTTTTTATCAAAAATGATTTACATGTTGATGAATTCTTGCAAAAAAAACATTTTTTACCAAAAATAGTTAGTGTTTCTTTACATTTCCTGTGTCGGTTCATATATGCTGAGGTATAACAAAAACACAGTCCTGTAAACATATGCTGAGATATAACAAAAACCTTATCTTGTAAATATTGGCTGACATGTAACAAGAACACAGTCCTGTAAACATATACCGAGGTATAACTAAAACACAATCCAGTAAATATATGCTGAGGTATAACAAACATGGTCCTGCAAACATTTGCTGAGGTATAACAAAAATACAATCCTGTAAACATATGCTTAGGTATATCAAAAACACAGTCCTGTAAACATTTGCTTAGGTATAAAAAAACACAGTCCTGTAAATATTTGCTGATATGTAACAAAACACAGTTCTGTAAACGTATGCTGAGGTATAACAAAAACACAATCATGTAAACATATGCTTAGGTATATCAAAAACACAGTCCTGTAAACATTTGCTTAGGTATAAAAACACACAGTCCTGTAAATATTTGCTGATATGTAACAAAACACAGTTCTGTAAACATATGCTTATGTATATCAAAAACACAGTCCTGTAAACATTTGCTTAGGTATAAAAAAACACAGTCCTGTAAATATTTGCTGATATGTAACAAAACACAGTTCTGTAAACCTATGCTGAGGTATAACAAAAACACAATCATGTAAACATATGCTTAGGTATATCAAAAAACACAGTCCTGTAAATATTTGCTGATATGTAACAAAACACAGTTCTGTAAACGTATGCTGAGGTATAACAAAAACACAATCATGTAAACATATGCTTAGGTATATCAAAAACACAGTCCTGTAAAAATTTGCTGAGGTATAACAAAAACACATTCCTGTAAACATAATATGCTGAGAACAGTATTTTGTACTTTGGGTACATGGGTGGCCTGAGATGAAGATCATGTTTATGTATATACAATTTATTTAAATGGGCCTCAGGCAACACAAAACATGCTGATCTATAATCGATCATAGATTTTTTTGAACTTCACAAAATGTTTTGTTTAGCACGACTCTGTAACTTCATCTCAAACTTCATCTCCAAGCTCTATTATACTCAAATTACCCTGAAACACTTTCCACTCAAAGTTGGCCTTTCTCTGTCATTGTTTAAGTCTAAGGAATGCTTTCACCTCATGGTGTCTAAATCCAACAGCAGACGAGGGTATAGTTACTGTACCAATTTATTGGTGACAAGATTTACTCTTATGCTATACTAACAATTATCAATTGGATTATTGATGGAAATGTCTGTAAAGTACTGTATGTATTGTGTGTATGGAACATTTGGGAAAGTCTACTTCATAAACTAAAATTGTGCTGCACAGGTTACTTTTAAAGTATTCAAAAGTATACTTAAACCAATCTATAAGTATACTTTAAAGTGTACTAAATAAACTAGAAAGTGGGCCAATTTAGTTTAATTAGTATATACATAAGTATATTTACAAAAATAAACTTGAAGATTTCCTTTTGTCACAAGGGATATTACAAGTCTGACTTCCTAACCACTGAGTCATCTGATGCCCATTATATGTCATCTGTATGTGCATTTTAGACAGAAATGACCCTCAGCTTCACACACACACAAGTTAACAAACACAGAGCTTTGGGGCATTTCCCATGTAAAGCATTAGAACCCACTATGAGATGAGTCCTTGCAATTCATACAAAGAAAATCTTTAGTGTGCTGCTATAGATTTTCTACCTTGAGGAAAGCAATAGGAACGATATCTTGGCTCTGGAACCTTAAAGTCTGGGAGAAGGATAACATTGCTCAAGAACCTTTAACTTTATTGTTTTGGGAAGGATTGCATGGCTCTGGTACTTTCAAAGTTTAATGTGTTGGTATGGCTAACATGGCTCTGGTACTTTCAAAG
>JACXGM010026486.1:0-14853 GCA_016801145.1 Umbra pygmaea
GTATGTAGGACAGAGAGGAAGACTAGGTATATAGGACAGAGAGGGAGAGTAGGTATGTAGGACAGAGAGGAAGATTAGGTATGTAGGACAGAGAGGAAGACTAGGTATGTAGGATAGAGAGGAAGACTAGGTATGTAAGACAGAGAGGAAGACTAGGTATGTAGGTCAGAGAGGAAGACTAGGTATGTAGGACAGAGAGGAAGACTAGGTATGTAGGACAGAGAGGAAGACTAGGTATGTAGGACAGAGAGGAAGACTAGGTATGTAGGACAGAGAGGAAGACTAGGTATGTAGGACAGAGAGGAAGACTAGGTATGTAGGACAGAGAGGAAGGGCACAGAGTATCGGCTGAGCTGAGGGTCAAACCCCCATCGCCAGGGGGCAATTGTAGTCAAAGTCGGGAGCTTAGACTAGTGATGGGCATTCGAGGCTTCATTAGTGTTCTTCAAGCAGCAGGATCAAGCTGTCAACACAAACTCAGAATGTAACTTTGCAAAATAAAAGCTGTCACTGATATTTGACACATTGCAATGCATTTAAAAAATATAAAGATGGGCATTCAAGACTTACTTTCCTTTTTTCTAGCAGCAATATATTGTGCTGGCAGCAGTTAGATTTTTTATTTCCAAATAAAAGTAATTTTTTCAATGCATTGCAATGTTTCAAATATTAGTGACAGCTTTTATTTGTGAGGTCAAACACTGATGTTGAACGAGAAGGCCTGGCTTGCAATCGCCATTTCAATTCATCCCAAAGGTGTTCAATGGGTTTGAGGTTGGCGTTCTGTGCAGGCCACTCGAGTTCCTACACACCAAACTCATCAAACCATGTCTTTATGGACTCTGATGTGAGCACAGTCACTTTGGAACACGAAAGGACCTTTCCCAAACTCTAAAACTTGTTCCTCTAAAAGGTCCACCTGTTATAATTTAAATGTGTATATTATTAACCAATAGGGGTCCTTAAACCACAAACAAAATATTGCTTGCAGATTAGTCCAGTGGTCCCACAGAGGGCATTGCAATTGCCATGCACCATCTGTGTTTTGGTGGTGTCAAGTACTGCTGAAGAAAGGGAAGCAGAAGCAAACCGCTGAGTTATTGGTGAGGCTTAATCCAAACATAAAACACAGCAGTACTGACATAAACAGTAACACTGAGCTTCAGAAACAATTAAGATTATATATTCTGACAGTAATGATTGTATAGGCTACAGGTGTTGAATGTAAACAAGACAATATTAGAATCCGGGGTGAAGGGGTAAAGTCTGGGTTCGACCACAGTGTGGCAACCACACTCCATGAAGCGGTACAGGTGGTTTGTAGTTGAATATGGTTGCCTTGCCTCATGGCGACTCCTTGTGGCGGTTTGAGAGTTCTCAACCAATCACCAGTGGAGCTGTTTTTGTTCTAATCCAGCCAATCATCAGTGGATCTGATTATCAGCCTCCCACTTTATTCAAATGACCATCTGTCAACAGGGCCGACTATATATCCTCACCAAGGTCCTCACCTGTACACTACTCCATTAGGAGACGTCTAGTTATGTTATGTATACAACAGGGCCATAAATCATCACCTGTACACTACACCACTAGATGTCTAGTTACGTTTTGGATAGAAGTCCATGAAGGCAGATTGGTGTAAAATGTTGACAGTAAAATTGAGCATTGGTTATCAAAGAAGAAAGTTTCTTTGAATATTCCTGTTAACACAAAGGATTGTGTAACACAGAAATGTGTTCAACTGTTTTTGCATACATTACTTTGACAAATATAATCTATATGAAATGTCAGCAAAAGACACTGGGTGAAATGATGGATGGTTCCTCCTTATCAGAAACTCTTCTTTGCTTTTAAAGACCGTCTTTGAATTTACTGTTCATAAAGAATACATCATAGAACAAAGTTCTAGGAACTATTTTGATTAATAACACGTTGGAGTTTCTTATTTAACTATGTGTATTACATTATTTATTTCAGAATAACAATTTTTAACATTAAAATTACATTTTGGAGGCAAAACTAGGATTTTGATGTAACCTCACATATTTAGCTTTACTTGTGAATTCATACTTTTTCTAGTAACTGAATTCATAACATTATGATTAATGAAAGGAAACAATTTCCTAATTAGACTAGCAAGAACATGATGGAAAGGTACAATGCTGTTCAGGGTATGGCATGCAAATTTGGGACAAACACAAAAGGTGCTGCCAAGTCAGCCATCATGTTCAGCATGTAGATTCAGTTCAAGTTAGCAATGCTTTGATTCTCACATTAATAATCGAGTGCTTAGTATCTGCTTTGGAAGCTTATTTTACTCAGCTGTCCTACAATCTTAAAGCGTAACTCTTGCGTAACAATGTTCTCAATGCTCGAGTTCAAGTGTACAGCTCGTGGTAATACTTCGAGCAAAGTTTCATGTTGTGTCCAGCCTTCTCATGTGTTTTAAATAGCATTTTTGATGCTATCATAGTAGTGCCCCTATCACTCCGATGCAAAAGGCGATTTGACCAAAATCATAACTACGGAAAATCTTAAAAGTGGTGATTCCGTCCTAATTATGCATTTAAATGAAAATTTGACTCGGGTACATTAACAAAAAGACCCTAGGTTGCATGTGAGAGTTACTTTTTAAGTAAACACACATTGTTATTACCGAGAAATATTATTCTTTAACATGAACCTATGCTGCAGCAGCCAGTGAGAGTGCTGTCTGGACGACCCCAGGCCACATGAAAGAATAGCTTTTAATAGATAATATTAATTTAAAAAACACACATAATTACATTTTCAATGGGTACGTGTGTACAAACTTTTGACTAAGACTGTCAGTCATGTGCTAGTTCTGACGAAATGCGAATTAGTCAACAGAAAACAATTAGAAAGTTAAACTCTTATTTTGAAAGGAAGTACTACATGTTAACTTGGAAATTGGCCAATCACAGGCAATCTACATTAAAACCCAGCCATCGCAGCAACAGAATATCAAGCTTTTTAATGATATTAGTAAAAAAACAACTAAATAATGAAAATCGATAAATTTTTCCGTTATTCCATTTTTTTAATAAAACGAGAAAACAAATAAATGAGCTTTTTAAAGGTTTCTCTTTTAAAACAGAAGTCAAAACCAAGAAACAGCTTGGAAAACCATGTTTTCCGTATATCTGTATTTTGTTTGGCCAACATAAAACGAGAAACCACTTGATATTTGATTTTGGGGCATGATATTAAGAAACCAACCGATAATTGTCATAATCTCCATAAAAAAACAAAAATATATATAAAATTAACAAAAAAGTCCCCTGACTCAGGTGCATGACATTTGTTCCCTTGCCTGAATCCTGTGATTGGATGGTCTGTGTACCTGTCATTAATTCCTTGAAAATAAATATTTCAAATGTTTCAACTAAAAGAATAATATTGTTTCCTAGATATTCCTGCACATCATCATATTTTTATTACCTCTAGTATTTTCCTGGTATAGAAGGACTGGCAGGATATTCCAGCAATGATCAACAGGTGTGGATGTCTTGGATTCAGAGGAGGTTCACTTGTAGTTACAATAACTAACCACTGAATAAAACTCAATGGAGGGGGGCAGCAGAGAGCATTCTAACAGCTGAGATGCAATTTCCACCATAGAAACTATTGCATTTTAGAGAAAATGACTTTTAAACAGTTGTCCACTGTAGTGACCGCTATGCGCTAGAGGGTTAAACCATAGATATCTATGGGTTAAACGAACCAAGGAATTAACGACAGCTACACGAACCTTGGATCAAAACTAACACTAATGTAAAAGGTGAATAAAAAAATAAAAAAATAAGTTTTAGCATATTTTGTTTTTGGCATGATATTCTGCAATTACCTCAACTAAAAACTGCATCTAACATTATAATGAATCCGGCACCAATGTAGCAAATTTAGTAAAGTTCTATAAAGATCTTCTGTAAAATGTAACGCAAATGAAAAAATGACAAATACATAAATACTGTACATTCTAATATAGTCGATAAAATAAAAACCATATACATGAAACCCACTGAAAAGTTTTTCATTTTTGGAGCAACCAGGAATGGAAGTGAGAGAGTACCGGCTGAGTACCGGCCTATCATGTGCTGGAGGTGAGAGAGTACCGGCTGAGTACCGGCCTATCATGTGCTGGAGGTGAGCGAGTACCGGCTGAGTACCGGCCTATCATGTGCTGGAGGTGAGCGAGTACCTGAGATACAAACAATTGAATTTAAATATCACTACTAAACACAATGGCGTTTTTTCAGTGTATTTGTGCTTCAAAATAAAATGGCTCTTTGAGGATAGGACATTTCCATGCAGGGCCCCTATATATATATATTTGAAAAGGGGTCCGTGTGGTGTAGTGGGCTAAATCGCTGCCTTGTAGGACAAACTCAAAGAACATCTGATTCACTACAGGGCCACTAGATTTTTGCTGTACAGATATCCACATAAGTGCTGTTTAAAAAAACATGAATGAGGTGGTGCTCAAAAACAAAAGAGCAGAGCTACTCCAACGTAATATTGATGTATTAGAAAAACATCTGAGTGGATTATTATCTTTGGAGCCATAAGTGGTAGTGTTAATGTCTTGATGTGGTTATAGGAGAAGGTGTAATGCGTAAATCTATATGTATATGCATATGTGGGCATATTGTTATGGATGAGACAAGGAAGATTACAGGACAGTAATTTGACCCCTTACTGGGAGGCACTGATTGTGTTTTGGAATATAAAGTATATTTCTGTTAAATCTTTTAAAATAAATCATTTTATTTTTCTACCCACTACAAGTGGAATTTATTATATATTACAAACGGAGCATGTCTACTATTACTGCGGCATACAGTTGTGGTCAAAGATTTTGGGAATAGTTACCATGGTATACTGAAGTATAATTACAAGCATTCCATAAGTGTCAAAGGCTTTTATTGACAATTACATGAAGTTTATGCGGAGTCAATATTTGCAGTGTTGACCCTTCTTTTTCAAGACCTCTGCAATCCGCCCTGGCATGCTGTCAATTAACATCTGGGCCACATTCTGACTGATGGCAGCCCATTCTTGCATGATCAATGCTTGGAGGTTGTCAGAATTTGTGGGTTTTTGTTTGTCCACCCGCCTCTTGAGGATCGACCACAAGTACTCAATGGGATTAAGGTCTGGGGTGTTTCCTGGCCATGGACCCAAAATTTAGATGTTTTGTTACTGAGCCACTTAGTTATCACTTTTGCCTTGTAGCAAGGTGCTCCATCATGCTGAAAAAGTTCCTGATGTTTTTCCTGGAGAGAAGTGGCTTCTTTGCTGCCCTTCGTGACACCAGGGCTTCCTCCGAAAGTCTTCGCCTCACTGTGCATGCAGATCCACTCATACCTGCCTGCTGCCATTCCTGAGCAAGCTCTGCACTGGAGGTGCACTGATCCCGCAGCAGAACTTTAGGAGACAGTCCTGGCACTTCCTGGACTTTTGTGTGTGCACTGATGCCTTCTTCACACCAATTAAACCTCTCCCCTTCAAGTTCTTGTTAATCTGATAGTTGATTTAGGTGCAATCTTACTAGCAGCATTATCCTTGCCTGTGAAGCCTTTTTTGTGCAAAGCAATGATTACAGCACAGGTTTCCTTGCAGGTAACTATGGTTGACAGAGGAAGAAAAATTATTTCAAACACCAAAGCTTCCAGTTTGTTATTCTAACTCAATCAGCATGACAGAGTGATCTCCAGCTTTGTCCTCGTCAACATTCTCACCTGTGTTGAGACAATCACTGACATGATAGCAGCTGGTCCTTTTGTGGCAGGGCTGCAGTGGACATGCTTTTTTGGGATTAAGTTCATTTTCATGGCAAAGATTCATTGCAATTCATCTGATCAATCTACATGACATTCTGGAGTATATGCAAATTGGCATCATCAAAAATGAGTCAGAAGACTTTGTCAAAATTTGTATTTGTGTCACTCTCAAAACTTTTAACCACGACTGTAAGCTGGGAGGAACTTTAGCCAATTGCCAATGAACCTCGCAAGTATCAACCATCTGCTAGGCAGCCAACTGTGTTATGATGATGTTATAAAGAGGTTGTTTTATTGTCCTAGATTTTTATTTAACTACAATTGTTTTCATTTACAAAAGTGTTAATTTATTGTCCATTTCTTTGTGTTTTGTTATTTTTATTAATATTTATTTCCCACAGAGGTGCTAAATGCTTTCGCGACCAAGTTGCAATGGATTGAGCAGAGTTGCTGCAGTGAGCATGAGCCATAACACCACCTATCTGTATGAGCATTGCTTGCATACAATTACAATGAATATAAACAATCTGATTTATCTAACCGAAATCCCTGCCTGCGCTATACCAATTTTCGTTGCCTTATGCAGGAGGCCCGGGGAAAGCCAGAGAACCGCACATATCAGTTTTACTTACTCTAACATGTTCTGAGGGCAGAAAGATTATGATTGGTTGAGGTGAATACCCAATAAAAATGGAAAGAAGGCAGGAGCTTTTCAGTCTTATAGTATGTTTGTGCTTGTGAGCTTACCTCTTCAATTCAGAACTAAAAGTAACCTAATCCTAACTTTAACATAACACTATAAATAACTTGCAGCTAGTTATATTTGGTGAGCCAATTTAAATGTTTTTGATGCCAGCTTAGGAGTTGATCTGGCAACCTTATGGTTACTAGTCAGATGCTATAACCACAAGGCTAACTTCTGGCTTTCTGCAGCCCTCTGATAGCATTTCTCTTCATTGTCCACTCCAGTTTAAAATGTTCCTGAACTCCCGCCTTCTCTCCATTTTGATTGGGTATTCGAATGAACCAATCATAATATTACTGCACGCAGAACGTTTGTGTAAGGAAACATGGTATGTGCCAGAGAACCCGTAGTCAGGCTCGAACCCATGACTATCATGACGTAGACTGTCATGCAATGCAGCAACTTAGCCCTCTACGCCACGAGGACCCTCGAAATCCTAAATTTTTAATGTGTACTACAATTTGCATGCAGTTTGGGAGGATTGTTTCAATAAAAAAGAATATTTGGGATTTATTTACCATTTTACCCTGCCATTCATACTATTCCAGGACAATGCCTTACACATTCAGAAGGCTGGTTTCCGTTACAGAGGTTGGTAGAATACAACCTGCTAACGAACAGGTTATATTGACAGAGTAGTTGACGTGGTAACTGACTCAAGAGAAACGCTGAACTGGCTTTTGGAAACTGTAAACCCAGTTTTTTTTATCAACTCTGAGTGAACTAACTGAGTTTTTGCTAAACCCTCTTTCTGAAATACACCCTATATGTAGCCATAAAAATACACCCAAACAGTTCACAACAACAACTCATTGGCTCAGAGGTCTTCATTGAAAGGCCGGCTGCTAGCCATTAGTATTTTTACTCAAAAAATAAATAAATGTTCATTTTGGTTTTTGGCTAATAACATTGGGCTAACAGAACAAGAAACATACACAAACAGACCATATGTATAGTGAAAGGTTATTTTTAACAAAGTAGAGGCAAAATAGAAACAGGATATTAACTACAATAACTAAAGATATTATTTTAGGAGAACTTACTACTTTGACTCAATACAAAATGTGATTACTAAGTCTTTTCATCTTCATAATACAATAACAATAATATAATTTGTTCTATAATATGAATTAATCAATTCAAATATGTAACATACAAAGATAATAATATTTAGACATGGTTATTATAAATATGTCAATTAAAAATTAAGTTACTGCAAAATAATGAATGGAAGAAGGGAAATGGCAGTTGGCATAAATTCTCCTATGTTGGACCAACATTAACCTGCAAGACATCCCCTGTGAAAGAAGTCCCATAAGGACATTTCAGTTGGTAAAATGCCTTTGTAATGGCATTCTCATTTTAGAGGTACATGCATACAAATTTCAGATAGACACAGTTCACTAAGGTAAAACCACATACTCAGTCCTTTGAGGTCATAGCTTGGTGATACTGAGTCTGTGGGCTTGTGTGTGGAGATATTTTCAACAGACCATCATCCATACAAGACTAGGAATGAAAAAGTAATGGCAAGTTTCCCAAAATCTACAGGTTTTACAAAAATACAGGTTGGATGATCCCAGAAGAGAGAATAGGCAAAAACAATTCTAGAATCCTCAGATGAGAATTCCTGGAAGATAAACAATATTTAACAAATCTTCTGGAAATATTACATCCTAATCAAGACAGTTGGAAGTTGGTAGGAATATGTTATGAATAAGCAAATTCACAATACTCAGACATGTGCAAGTCAGAATTTGTCAAGTTTCATCTTGTCTCCAACTAAAATCTAACAAATATATGATTTTTTTCCTCTTTCCAGCTCCTTCAAATATTCTATTTTTTCCTGGAACGGGAAAGAAGTTATTTCATGGTAAATAACAATAACAGAAAACAAAATGAACACATACAAGATCTTACCTGACAGATAGTTATTTAAAACAGCAGGTATGTAAAAGGACACTGTACCCCTGCCCCTCACTGTACACGATGACCTACAGCTCTGGCTCTAGAGAAACACTGCAGCTCTCTTGTTTTACAATCAGCTGATTATGGCTCCTAGAATACTAAGGAACTCCATATAATTACTACATACACTACCAGCCCACCTTGATATCTATGAACATACTAAAATACACACCAGGAATACCAGCCAATATCATGGTGGAAAGGGTGTCAGTAGCTACTAATATCATACATTATTAAAACTGGGGGGGTGTAACCATAGAAATAGAATTGATAGAAAGGCCATTGAGCTACTTGGCGTGGTCATTCGATTAGTACACAACAAAATGGCGATTGTTGTTAGTTGTCACGGTGACAACACGCGAATCGGTTTAATGCAGAAGTCGGCCTCTAGATATTTGCAATGAATGGTAAACGCAAAAATGGCTGCCGCTCTGATCATTCTGCTACATTGATTCGAATTGGAATGGCAATTCAAATCAATTCATCATTACAATTCATCAATTCTAATCATTCCATTTCTATGGGTGTAACAGTATTAAATGTCATTTTGGGTTAGGTTGCTGCCAGGTTCGCTGACTGACAGACGTACGCCAGAAAGGTACTCAAAGGTCCAGAGCTGCAGATCTCCCAAGACTCACACAGGCAATTTCATCATTACTCTGTTAACCAGTGTTATGGGTCTATCTCTGTCCATACTGTCCGTTGAAGGTGTTGCCGCCCTGAGGTGCAACATTAATGGAGTCCAGGAAAGGGCGCAGCGCCTGGCCGAAAGGCCTGCAGGTGACAGAGTGGAACCAAACAAATTAGAATTTGATCATGAGGGAATAACATGAAGGAATACAACCAAGTGATGAAAAACTAAATGATATAGTGGGTAAAGCAAATACCTGACAATACTGAACTATTCTAGTATTGAATGTAGACGCAGGTAAATGACAAATCAAGATAGTGTAAAGTGTTGGATTGCATGTTGCTCATGGACAACAACGTGCTTGGAAAACAGCAGCACTATGTTTCAGCAACGTCCTATGACACTAGGTATGACAACAGGATGTGGCAGGGGGGGCGGGACGGGACAGAGGGGTAACTCACGTAGAGAGTACTTCAGCTGGCAGGTCTGTGATGTGGGCAGGGATCCTGCTGCCTGTGAGAAACTGGGCCACCTCGTTACTGAAGGTGTTACAGTTCCACTCAAACAGATGATACTGGTTCCCCCTACAGAGACAGAGAGAGAGCTACACAGTATACATACTGTACAGATACAGTACAGACACAGTACAGATATTGTAATCACATACTCTGTGAAGCTGAGCTGCACCAGGTACTTCACCTGTACGTGGACTCGCCCAGGGATGACAGGTACTCCATAAAGATTTCCTCATTCACCTCTGTGGTACCCAGGTCTATTATCGAGTTGGGTTCTCCCAGCATTGTTCCACCCTGAAACACAAAACAAACTAAATCCATTGATGTCCTCCAGTCACCCTGGAAGTGCAGTTTTAAAGGCTACAACACATCAAAATGATGCTCTTATGTTTGCCTCATGCAACTCAGCCCCATCACTCATATAGTAGTCAGGATATTCTATAGGGCCTATAGGGGCAACTGTAACTTAGACTTCTGTAGACCAATGAGAAGCATAGAAATGTAAAGGTATAGTATATCCATACCATGCTCAAAACAGCACATGAACTGGTGGCAGCGGCAACTGTTGGAAAAACTAGCCCACACGGTGTAGCTTTTCTACTTACTTTAATTTATGATAGTAAGGACTACAATAAATTATCTTACAGGTGTGCAGTTTGCAATGCCCTCGCCCCCGTAGAAGAACTCCGCTCCGTGGACAACAATACCAGTGTGCCTTAAGTGAAAATAAAGAAACAATTCAATTAGCATAGATTATTTAGAGATAAACATTTTGAAAATATATATGACATATTTATACTGATACAGGTATCAAGTTATTATTTTGACTGTAGATGATTGGTCCATGTCTATCCATGTTCAAAGTATAGCTGGGCTTTATTATTTTGCTTACCATATTCCATCAAGCTGTTTCCCTGTGAATAGATCACAATCATGAATAAGTTGTACATTGTGCAGATGGTAAGGCTATACTGTAAAAATATTTTAAAATTGGTGGCTACGTCCGGCGCCTTGTCAACCCCGGCTTCTTCTCACCTGTACCATTTTCTCACGTCATTGCCAGCTGTAAAAACAACTCGTCCAAGGAAGTATATTTTAAAACGTTACCTTTACAACTTACCTATCATGATGGGGCTCAGCTGGCGAGCCATTCCTTTGGATATATCGTAAACATATAGTTTAACAGGGTAAGAAGTGTTATTGGAATCCATAATTCAGTTTGCTGAAAACTTTTTGAGTACCGAATAGTCTCCAATGACAAATACCCAAACTAACTAGCTGCTGTACAGTACAGTAGCTAACCTAGCTAGCTCGTTATAGTCCTGTACT
Source organism: Umbra pygmaea (assembly GCA_016801145.1). NCBI lineage: Eukaryota > Metazoa > Chordata > Actinopteri > Esociformes > Umbridae > Umbra > Umbra pygmaea. Next base: position 10,996 of record JACXGM010026486.1, read on the forward strand.
CGTTTTAACAACCAATAGCAAATTGTATAAAATAGCGTATATTGCGCTAGATAAAATATATAATAATTAGAACTAATATCTTGCGAATAGTTAAGACAGGTCACAACACACTAGCGCGGACTGTTCTTAGCACCTGCTAGCTAGCGTCCTAGTCTTCATTGCTGTTGCTGTGTCACGGTGACAGTGAGTGGGTTCAAGTCAATCAGGAAGTCGGACTCGGATCTAACTAGCTCCTCCCACTACTGTCATTGCTTTCGTGAGAAATGTATAGTTTAATAATCATATAGGAATGTCAAACATATGTAGAAACAGTCAAACAACGTTAGCACCACTCTCACTTACAGAAAAAGTGACAGCATAAAACACAAATGGAAAGACCATAGAAATTAAATCTAGATTTAATTAAATTAGATTTAATTTATATGGGAAAGACATAGCTCGTTTCGGAATTACCACTTGAATCATCTCTTTCCAATCGAATGAGTTCAATTCCCAATCGAATCAGAACTCATGGTTTCTCAAACCCACCGAAGTCCGAGATTCTCAAGAAATCCTATCTTTGTAAAGCTTTGACCATTAATCTAGGCGGTGGGGATTTCAACGCTGTTTTGCACTAGCCAGTTGTTTGAACGTTCGTGTGACGTTTATGCTTTGATAAACTTCAAGAGTAGAGCATTATTACAATGATAAGTCGTGTTCAAGTGATTTTAACAGTAGTGTTAAACATTTGAACTTGCTTCATAATGTAAAATCCTAACGTGTCTACCATAATCACTCAGTAGAGGGCGCTGTAAAGTATAAGCTATCCTAACTCAGCTTCTTGTTCACCGTAGAAAATGTAATGCTCGTTTACGTCGCAACCTTTTATGTACTGTCATTGGTCGCAACAGGGCACGCGCTAATAGATAGATCAACAACTAAATCAAGACCAAAATAAAGCAGGTGGCTGAATATTAATTTAAACTCGAAAAGCTTTTGTAAGATTTCACACTCGGCCAAGGTACAGTATTTATTAATTATCCTGTATACTTAAAATAAAAGTGCATTGTTTTGACTGCAGTTCGATGAAACCTTCCTGCTTAGCTAAATATGCTACAAATCGTGGACAGATTCAGCAGGAAGCGACAATTTTGAATTCAAGATAAGAAATTTAACTTAAATCGTAACGTTGGTCTTCATCTGTAGGTGGTTGTCAAAGTTTACGAATTGGAGTGCTAATTTAAATTTCCCAGTAAAGTTTTGAAATCACCAAGACAGACATTACTGACGTCACCAAGAGGTCGGAGTTCACAGTCGCAAGTCAACAATCAATAATCAATATTTTCCGACACAAATTGTATTTTTTTCGATGGATTACCTAGACAACACATACTAGTGAAACATTCTGTCGTCAGAGAGTCCTGGTGCTTTCCTGCATGCTAAATAATAAGACACATTGTTGGTTCGGAAGTAGTCTTCACATTTGGAGTGTTGCATAGAACAGGCTTTTGCAAACAAGCTCTTGAAATATTTTCTCCCAGCATCATTTGATTTGGCCATGTACATAGGCTTACTGTATGTGAGTTAACCCCCTGTTCCAGCTGTTAAGGGCAGCCTAACAGTGTGAATGTGAAAGTACTAATTTGTTTTCTTTCTTGGCCTTACATTAACCACCCATGTAATTGTTTAGTCCTTTGGTGTATTGTGATTCTCGGATATAACAATGTATATTAAATGTGTCTGTGTCGTTGATACTATTTTCAGGGCACAACCAGTGAATTGCCAGAATGGCAGAGTGGAAAGCCTTCTACCATAATGAGGATGACGATGTGGATGGAGAGGGCGAGGATGAGTCTGGAGGTAAGGAAAAAGCAGCTTAACATATTTAACAATGTAATACAAGTGCTCCTAGAGGGGAAAATGTACATAAAAATCCAAGCTCAAACACTTGTGTTGTTGAATGTCTTTTTTTTAAATGCACCAATGTATCTCAATGGTTCACCTCAGGGGACTATAAGAGCACAGGACGTGACAGCCTGGTGTTCCTGGTCGATGCATCCAGGGAGATGTTCATTAAGAGTGAGGATGGGGAGCTCACGCCATTTGACATGACCATGCAGGTAGATGTGGCTTACACGTTCTCTGTCTCCGAACTCAGTCTGTTTGCACCCCCACCCCCCACCACCCGCTTCTGTTGTCTTCTGACGTCGGGGCATTCTCTCCCCCCAGTGTGTTCGCAACGTGTACACCAGTAAGATCATCAGCAGTGACAAAGACCTGGTGGCCCTTGTGTTCTATGCGACAGAAAAAAGCAAGAACCCCAGGAACAGTTTCAAGCACATCTATGTTTACCATGACCTGGACACACCAGGTACGTCCCTCTGGTCTGCAGCTACGTCTGTTCACTTTACCTGTCCCATCTGGGTTCCTCAATGTTTAGGCCTTGCTTTGGCTCCCACGATTTACTCCTCTTTTGTCGTCTTCCATCTCCTCCTCGAGGGGCCCGCTGGGTGCTGGATGTGGAAAACCTGCGGGGGGAGAAGGGTGCCCAAGTGGCAGCGGACACCTTGGGCAGTGGGAAAACCAACCTGTGCGAGGCTTTGTGGTGCTGCTCCAATCTCTACAGCGACATCAAACTCCGGCTCTCCCACAAACGGCTCATGATATTCACCTGCCGTGACTTGCCACATGAGGGCGACAGCGAGCGCGACCGCCAAGCCCGAACAAAGGCAGGCGACCTCAAAGAGACTGGTGAGGCTGGACTGGAGAACCGGCACATGGTTTTATCACATGTATTGAACTCATGTAGCAGTATCTCTATGGCAGTTGTATATGGTTTGTCACTGGAGGGATTTAAAGTGTCCTGAAATGCATCTTGGTTTACAATATTTTAGGTCATCACAAATACAATATAGGCTCAAGAATCTGTCGTATACTCAGAGCATAGAAATTAAATCTATAGAAGCCTTATTAAACTGTTTGCATTGGAATGGCACTTCTATAGATTTAATTTCTATGACTCAGAGCTACTAGATGTGAGCAGAACTAAGTGAAAGCAGACATGATTGCTTACATCTGTAGTGGCAAAACCACTACAACCATCAGTTGAGTGAGCTGCTGCTCACATTCGCCAATCTGACTGACATTCTGATTGGACGTGTAGAAATGAGAAGAATGGTTGGGTCGTAGGTACAGTTGGCTATCGAGCAATAGGGACCGGAGAAACCGTGAACATTTTCCAAAATCATATAACTTCAGCTTATATAAGGTTATTTTTTAAACTAATTTAGTTTAACACAAACTAATCCATGCCCTAATAATAAAAGCAATGTGTTCACAGTTGACATATTTAGCACTGTTAAACATTATTTAACTTTAAAAAACTGTGTTTTTTTTAGCAACAGCCAATACAAACATCTGTGGTGTAATTTTTATTGCAATAATTTACACTGACTGATGGTGCAATATATCTGCACAGTGTACATTAATAGTACTGCAGTGTACATTACTAGTACTGGTGTCAGCTAAGAGACTATAAAAGAAAATGCTTAATTTCAATAATAGTGAGGAGGAAATCAAAACAATTTGGACAGAGCATGCCCAGAGCTGACGGCTGAGGAGCACAGTAATGAAGTTCATGCAGGACAGAAGGCCAGCACTCCCCACAATGTGACGACGCACATAGGCTGAATCCCAATATGCATACTACATACTAAAAGTACGTACTACGCAGGTGGTGCTAAAGTACGTACTATTAAGTATATAGTAAGCGAGTATGCTAGCATAGGGGATATACTAACGCGTCATAACGTTGCATCTAAAATTAGACCACTTCCAGAAGCGATGAAGCCCGCGAAGCTTGAACAGTAAACATTTGGC
>JACXGM010026488.1:0-14850 GCA_016801145.1 Umbra pygmaea
AATAATATGTGTAGGTTTGTTTTCTTTCAATAGTGATGACATGGTGAACCTCAACATGACTAAGTCATGTACTTAAACTGGTTAACCAGTCTCATGATCCACCATTGGAAAAAATGTTTCAGCTGAAAAATCCAACCTTGCAAATACAATTAAGTAAGTAAGACTGACTATCTGTTCTAGCCAATTGAATCACAATTTGATTGTGATTGGCAGTGACATGTCTGAGACAAGGGAAGGTCACGTTTGGACAAGGTGACATCACCTTCTTTGAAATGGGTGTTTTAGAGAAGCTTGACAATTTGAGTGGGGGGTGATGTGACTTTGCCCCCCCCCCTTTTAAAGGGGTACTCCACCCCCCACAAAACACAAAACATGTACCTTCTACCAACTTGGTGATGATTTTTATTAGTTATTAGTGGGTAAAATAATGTTTTCATCCAGAGGAAAGCTTAAAACGCAACCTTTGGTGTTTGCAGTTGCTCTTTTACAAATGATAGTATTCTCAAGATTCAATATCTATTGAACATCTCTTAAATTTCAGAGGAATGTCCCTCTCACCCCGCCATCACCCCTCCATCTTTGTTCTCTCCTTTCACCCTCATTGAAATTCAATCCCAGCTCGTCTGTCTCTTTGAAGTGTCACTAACCTCCCTTCTGTCTCCGAGTTTCTCTCCTCCCCTCGTTTTGGACCAGTGTTTTCAATCTGTTTTGCCTTCAGCCAATCTGCTTTTCCAGCCCCCCTATAACCACAGTATTACACCGACTGCTGATGGGTGGGTGGTGTGTGTCGCAGGTGATTGATATCTCAGCCTGTCTATACTGAGCAGGAGGTGCACTCCGGAGAGGAGGAGCAGGAAATGGAGGAGGCGTAGAACATAGTATGAGGCAGGATTGCATTTCCATTATCCTGGACCTGATTCTGGGACAGATCTATTCCAAAGGCAGGCCTCGTTTGATTTGTTGATGGGGGAACGTCCGTCACAATTCATGTTCAGATTGAAAGTTTTAGGGATGGAGATGGAGGTGGGTTGAGGGTTAAGTTTAAGGTTTGTGGTTGCAGCCATTCACCATGGTGAAATGTCCTTTTAGAGATTGCAGCCCAATGACAGGTAAACTCTGCCCTCAACAGCGAGACAGCCAATAACTTTACACTAACAAATGATGGATACCTTGTCAGACTGCAAAAAATGACAATACAAAAAACAAGTTAAAATAACTAACTATGAATTCAAGGTATATCTTGCTTAATAAGTAAAACAATCTGCCAATGGAACAAGAGAAGTTACATTGATTTTCAATATTTACTGAAAACAAGCGTTTTTATCTAATACAAATATAGCTTGTTAAGTAAATATATGTTATTGTAAGGATGGTTAGAATTTTTTGACCTGAATACAAGAACTACTTTTTTGCCAATTGAACAAAATCACTGACGGAAAGTGACCCCGCCAAAGAATGAGGGAGGTAAGTATTTGTTAAGGGGGTAGTTGAGGAGGTTAGTATGTGGTAAGGGGGTAGATAGTGAGGTTAATATTTGATAAGGGAGTAGTTAATGAGGTTAATATATGATAAGGGGTTAGATAGGGAGGTTCATTTGTGATAACGGGGTAGATGTTACGTGTTACGTCTGAGAGCTGCTCCAGGATGTGGTGCTGCAGTCATCCTCGTGTCATCCTTCTGTCTGTTTTGGGGGGGCCACAGGGGCGGCCAGGGCCATTTTTATTAGGCCCCTGTAGGCCCCCGTGTGGAACCGCCCCTGGTAGCTGTTAATCTTTAATGCAGATTTGCTGAAAGCCGTGATATGTGGAACCATATATCAAATACAAGAAAACCATTCCTTTTTACTCTTCAATAAGGCGCTTCAGTGGGTTTGTGGTAAATTGCCAGTAAACCATGGCTAAAGTCTGTGCATCAGAACAGCTCTTAGTTGCGTATGTGTGTATTGGCCATACACCACACCCCTTAGTACATCATTATGATAGTTGAATTAAAATGTTACCACCATGAGAGCCTGCATTGTCAAGTCAAGGGCTGAACTGGAAGATTTATGTAATATATAATAGATTTAAATCATTCACTTATGGGGCTTTTCCATTAGAGGGCTGTGCCGTGCCATACCACACATCTCATGGGTTGGGCTTTATACCCATCTATCTCCCCCCCAATGGAAAGCAGACTACAGTATATCAGATTAGAACAATATCTACTACTCGCAGGTACCAAGCAGGCTAGTGCGTGGGGTTACGAACAGAGAAATTCAACAGCCAATGTTTGTTTGTTTGTTTGTTTCATTACTTGAATTTTTTAAATGTATTTATACATATTTAAAAACACCAACTGAAAACTGAAACAGAAGTGAAGATACAATAAAATGTAATACAATTGTAAAATAAAAAATATGCATAGTAAAACAGACTTTAAAATAAACATTCACAGTTAATGTTTAAAAGGTTGTGTAACAGACATTTACATTTGCATAAATAAACCTCTAGCTTTAGTTTGCTCTGTATATCTACATTCCATGTGCATGGTATTCAAACACTGTTTTACCTACAGTAACTCAGAGTTAGCCTGTGGAATCTCTAGCACCAACACTTCCTGTGACCGAGTCAGATATACTGTAAATAGTATTTGACCACCGAATTTTAGAATGTAGATACAGTAGCTAGGAAACTTCCGTAATAAAGCCTTATGAACAAACAACCAATATCTGTACCTTCTAAAAGTGAAGGAGTCCCAGCCCACTGAAGTGTACAACAGACAATGATGTGTGCAAAGTTTTGCTCCAGTAATAAAGCCCAAAGCTGCATGATACACTGCATCTAAATGTTTCAAAGCTGAAGCTGATCCATGCATATATAGTACATCACCATAATCAAGCACCAACATAGCTGAAGCTGATCCATGCATATATAGTACATCACCATAATCAAGCACCAACATAGCTGAAGCTGATCCATGCATATATAAAACATCACCATAATCAAGCACCAACATAGCTGAAGCTGATCCATGCATATATAAAACATCGCCATAATCAAGCACCAACATAGCTGAAGCTGATCCATGCATATATAGTACATCACCATAATCAAGCACCAACATAGCTGAAGCTGATCCATGCATATATAGTACATCACCATAATCAAGCACCAACATAGCTGAAGCTGATCCATGCATATATAGTACATCACCGTAATCAAGCACCAACATAGCTGAAGCTGATCCATGCATATATAGTACATCACCATAATCAAGCACCAACAGCTGAAGCTGATCCATGCATATATAGTACATCACCATAATCAAGCACCAACATAAAGGTTACCTGTACGATTTCCTTTCTATGCTGTGATGAAAGACATTAATTATTTCTATAAAAAAACATCTCACTTTTTCACCAGCATATTTTTTGTTTTACTTGCATTTAACACAAGCCTGATGTCTACTAGTCCATTTTGTAGCAAATCAGTCTGCCTGAAGGAGGTTAAATGTTTGAAAAAGAGATGGGGCTATCGCATAAAACAATGTCATCAGCATAGAAATCAAATCTACATTTCATTTATTTATACTTTATGAATCCTTTCCTTAAGGATTTAAAATACATTTTCCCTTATGTACTTATTCCATTATTGGCTATATAACAATAGCAATGGGTTTTAATTATTTTAATTCATTTTTTATTTTCCCATCTCATAATTATTATGCATTTCTGGCGGTGCTGTTGTGTGTGGCAAAATATTACATGGTGTAGGGAATCATTCTCTCGTATGCTTTTTTCATATTTATTTAATATCAAGAAGTATTGTTTTTACAACTTTATAAATGGGTCTCTGAAAGAGGAAATAGTCTACTGTTCTCACGAGTGAAATGTAACACAGTGCCCCTGTTAATATACTTTAATATACTTCTCTTTGCAAACCGCAGTTTGAGTCTGACTTACAAGGTGCATGCCTGCTATTGTTGTTCTACTTAAAAAATAATGTTTTATTAGGTGTACAATTGTTTTCCTTTCTCTATACAGGTTAGTTTGTATATAATGGCATGAATTCTCTCTCCTGCTTTCATTCACAATCTCTTGAAATGTGCAGTTCTTTGATCGGTTGTGGAAACATCCATGGCCAGCCTCGTCCGGTCCGTAACTCCACAGAGCAGCACAAAACGGGCCAACACTTTGCTTTGAAGTGGCTGGTAACACCACAGGAAGTGAAGTGGGAGGTTATCAGTGTAGACCTACACGTTTACATGCACACGATGTTCCCTCACAGCTGCACATCTTAAATCTAATAGTGTACAGTACTATCGCCATACGTGTATGTTTGTTGGCGTGTGTGTGTGCTTCATGTAATCTGTTAGCGGTTTGCTCTATCTATTCAGTGGGGCCAGAAGGCACGGTTACACAGTTTCCATTGTATTTCTGCAGACGTGGTGAACACTAATCCAGCCCCAGGCTTTGTGTCCATCATCTTCCTCCACTTTGTGATAGTGAGCAGATAACTAGCCTGGGGCCTCGTCCACAATGACAAAGTTCATCTGTGAAGTACGTGGCTGCTTTCCAGTTCCCTTACAGTGAACCCTTAGGACTCCGCTCAAAGGTAGGGCACTATATTGGGGATAGGGAGCCATGTGTGAGATATCCAGTGTAATTTATTAGTACAGTTGCAGACGACAGACGTCCAACACTCCACTGGCCCAAGCTTACTGGATTTCTCCCATGTAGCTCCAGTCCCATTCTGGTCAGAACTTCAGCACATATTTCACAGTAATGTTGAGACAGGCGTGGCAGGACTGTAGCTCGAACGTCTCCATCAGACTCCATTGGTTTTTACTGCCAGAAGAGTCAGAGAGAAAGAGGGAGGGGTTTTTCTTAGCGTAGGTGGTGGCAGAGACTCAGTCTAGAACAGTCTGTGGTGACATGATGAACCACCGGAGACACGGCGAGGGAGAGAGACAGGAGGCAGAGCTGGTGGAAGACCTGACCTCCCCTCCCACATGCCATCTACTACTGGACCAGTCGATCTATTTTACACCTCCCATTCTGCTATCTGTGTAGCTATGTTTTAACCTCTCTCCTCTCTCTCGTTCTACATTTGCTTCCTCCTGCCTTGTTCCTCTGTGTTCCAGCTCTCTGTCTGTCACTGCTGTGGATCTCTTTCATCTCGCTCCATTCCTCCTCCGCCCCCCTCCTCTCTATCCTTCTTTTTCACTCCCATCCTCCCCCTCACGGGCTGTTCACCCCTCTCTCTTTGTCTCCACATTATTCCAGAGTTGAGTTGCCAAACTGGGTCTGTTTAGCAGCCTGGCAGTGTAGCCTGAGTGGTATGCAGTGATAATTGCAGTGAAAGTAGTTGTGTTAAGTGACAACCGGTCTGGTGATCAGCGACAAGAGGTGTGCAGAGTTAATCAAACACCCAGCTCTGCTGTTAGAATGTAACCTCTTGAAAACCTAAAAGCTGAATTTTTTAGGTTTAAAAAAATATATGAAAAAGCTGGTTAGTTGGGGCAGTCATTCCCTACACAATGCAGCATTTCTTTTGCCATTTGAACATGAATTGCAGTGAGGACTTGATGCGTTGTGCTACCAGAGTGTTTATCAATGGGCCACAGCCTATATGTCGATATATAGATGATGCTTTACAGTTTTTACAGCATTGGTAAGCTGATCACTGAAAGGTTGTTGTTCCATTGTTACAGCTCAAAACTCTTATTTAAATGCTGTCCTGTGAACAGATGTTAGCCAAAGTCTTTTGCTTATTTTCACACCTGGTTCAACTGAGTCAGAAGTGTTATCTTGCAACATCAGATCTTTCTTAGTCTGCTGAAAGCATAGGTTTCTTTTACATGTTTGGTGATGAGCAACGATAATGCTCTCAAACCAGTAACCTGTTTGAGAGATACTGGTATAGTCCTTTCTCTGTGATTGCTGCCACAAGAAAGCCAACACATCAAGCCCCAATGCCAAATGCTTATGAGTTCATAGAAGAGGTTTGTTCAATCTCCTGAATTAAATTATGACACTACAGGGGAAGGATTGAACAGTTATTGACAGGATTCATGAAACGGAATGCTTTAATTAAATGCATTGGTTATTATATTCTCTGATTTAAGCACAAACCAAAACTAAATTTGCATACTCTGTGTAATTATAATATTCACTTATCAGCACAGATCTCTCGTGATGAGTTTTTACGAATATTTAAAGCTATTTTTGGATTACGATTGATAGGTTTTCTCTCCGAACTGGGGTGATTGTTTTTTTAGAGACCCTATTGTCTTCAGATGCGAGAATAACGTCTCTGCAAAAGCTTCAATGGAGATAATATGACATGCATGAAAAGTTCAAAAGAAGGCAGAGAAAAAAACAAAATGAAGACATTAAAAATAGAACAATGTTGCATGGTCAACATAGATGCGATACAGGAAAGGTTTTCTTTGTTGTAAAAAATAATAATACATTATTAAAAGATGTAGAAATAGAACATAATACAATCCTGGTTTAGATGTCATGAAAAAAATGTTTCTGATGTATGAATACAAGCTCTGTAAAACAGACAGGTAAGAAGAAAATAAGGTAATTTGATGTAGCTCAAAAAATTTCACTAAATAAATCAATAAAAAGACAAAATAAAAGTAGGCTACTCTTTACCTCTAATTTCTAATAGCTCTTATAGACGTGTATGTGTATGTATATATATATATATATATATAATTGAATAGCCCTGGTATACTGTGTCTCAGTTAGTAGAGCAGTCAACAGCAGGATGACTTGTTTAAGCTACTAGGGCACTCACAAGCTGAACTGGACCTGTCTCACCTACTAGAACACTCACAAGCTGAACTGGACCTGTCTCACCTACTAGAACACTCACAAGCTGAACTGGACCTGTCTCACCTACTAGAACACTCACAAGCTGGACTGGACCTGTCTCACCTACTAGAACACTCACAAGCTGGACTGGACCTGTCTCACCTACTAGAACACTCACAAGCTGGACTGGACCTGTCTCACCTACTAGAACACTCACAAGCTGGACTGGACCTGTCTCACCTACCAGAGCACACATTAATGGATGTTTGGACAACCGGGTGTGGCAGTGGCACTCTTATGCAGGAAGTGTGTGTATGGGTGTTTGTTCTGGGCAAAGAGTTGGTGTGTGTCATACATGGAGTGTTTCCTGCGTGCTGCAGGGAGTGCTACATCTGTCTGGAGGAATGCGGAAGTGGAGTCAGTTGGCCACCTGCCTGTATTCCTACGGCTCCACCTCACTAGGAGGGAATCCCTTGGCTGGTGGATTGACGCGCTCAGCTTTTTTTGCCTGACTGGATAAAACTCAGCTCTATCTCATCCTTCTTTGATCTGCTGTTTTTCTCTTCCTTGTTTTCTCCTGACCCCTCCCTCTAAGATTCTCTCGACTCCCATTGGTCTGTCATCAGCTACTCTATAGTGGGGATGTATTCAGTCAGGTCAGGTTACTGGAGGAATTCCTGTTTATCATGGAACCCTGTGCTCATAACGAAACATTCGTTGCACTGCAGAAAATTTAACAATGAACACAGTTTGACAGTAAATGAATGCTTGATAATGAAACAGTCAGTAAATGAATGCTTGATAATGAACCTTCCTTTTAACTGTCCTTCACTTCTCATCAGTCCATCCCACAGTCCCATTCTCCCCGATTGGATTATCTCATTAGCCATGCTTACTGCATTCCTTGTTAATGACATCACAGGACTGTTTTGCATAACGCGAGTACCAAGTATGGACATCTGTGTTATTTTCTTGTATTGGAGATGCTCTGGTACTTAGGCTAATTTCAGTAATGAAATGACTCCTGGTAATATAGCATGCCAGTCGATTTAGATTGGTCTAATTACTAGCTAGATTCTCATCAATTGACAGTGACACTAATGCACATCTCCCTTTACGAAGGTGACACCCCTCGGTGATGTTCTTGTACCTTCCTCGTGTGGTGCAACATTAAGCTTTTAGAATCGTTTCATCCTAACAGCTTGTATTCCATCCAAAATGGACTTGTGAGTGTAGAAAGGAAGGTGTAGAGGGTGAAAGATATGAAAAGGGAGAAGCAGAGAGACTGGGAGCCTTCCACAGACCCCAGGGAACATGACGCAGAGATGTGTGAATGGGTAGGTAGCGGACAGGGATAAGGAGCCATTATTGTTTTGCTCCGTGTGTTGCCGAAAATCTCAGTTTGGGTTTTTTGCTAATTTGGGAAGCCATTTAGTTGCACTCTAATGGGCCCCCGGCAAATACTGACATTTCCCAAAGTCAATAAATGTTGTTGGGAAACCGTGCGGAGTGTACAGTACTCACTCTGACATTTACGTACACCGACACACACTAGGAATATCAGGCTAATGAATTTTTATAGGAGAGAGCATGTCGACCATGTTTATGCTGGATTACTTTCTGCAAATTACAGGACCTCACACGTTATTGGAAAGCAGTTTGAATAAGTAGTCTTAGCAGCTAGTTCAGTGAGGCTTCAACAGGCAACTGCTCCCGGGTCAGATAGCCGTAGCGCTCTGGCTGCCCTGCTCAGCGGTGGTCTGAGAGGTTAAGTCGCTGTAGCTGTTGACTAATTCTGGAGTCCCTCTTTCATGATTCGTGAAGGGACTAAATAATACTGGGAACCGCATTTAAGAATGGAATGTAGGGCGAGGCAGTTTTTCCAGGTCTTATGCAGACCAAGCATTTTTAGTAGTCTATATTTATCTACTTACTTATTTATTAATTTATTCTGTATAGCCTTAGTCGGGCCACTTTTATGAAATGTATTCGTCTACTATATATGTGTTTTGTGCCACTCTGGCTATGTTTTGTGTTGTGATGTGTTTGTCTTCTCATATCGCTGGTGAAACCAAAGAATAATTTTAACATCTGTGGACAATAAAGTTTTCATATCGTATCGTACTCCAGGCAATATGAGGTGCCATGGAGGAGAGGATATTAACCAAATCTGGATTCAAGTCCCCCCCCGGCTCAGAAAATATAGGTGTTTCTGACAAACAACCCGGCACACATTCACCTCACCAATATGAATGAGCCGCTTCTGGCTGATTCACTGGTATGAAGTGTGTGTGTGTGTGTGTGTGTGTGTGTGTGTGTGTGTGTGTGTGTGTGTGTGTGTATGTGTGTGTGTTCTACTCCTCTGGGTTCTTCATGATACACTAAACACTCCAAACGAAGGTCAGGCTTTAATGTGTGCTCATGTGATCAGAGCTGATGTGCCGGATTGAGTTTCTGTTCTTAGTCTCACAGGCCAAGAAACGCACGCACACACGCACACACACACACAGGTCGAGAGGAGCGGTCCAGAGAGCTGACTGCCATTAGCATAATGTCCTCTTCAGGACTCCATTATTTCCGACACACATTGCTGTGTTCAAGTCCGCTGCACGAGACCTTAACTTACCCTTACAAATGAAACCGGTAACCTCACATGTTTCATAAACAACTGGTGTAATTACCACAGGCCCTTTTCTCAGTATATGCATGTGTTTACATGTTGTGTTGATGAGAATGTGTATGGGTGGAGTCCAGCCATTTTGTTCACAGTAAGTCCAAATAGGGAGTGTGCTTTAATCTATGTAGCCATTGAGTAATCATAATTTTATATATATAATTCCCATTCCCAATTTTGGTTATAACTAATTATGTATAGCACCCTTTGTCATTGCAAGACCTGTCAATGGATTAGGGAGAACAGAAGATCAGGGTATGCATTCCTCAAGGGCATCGGTGCTGTGCCCTCCTGCTTTTCTTCAACCAGGAAGTCACATGGGTCAGCAGATTCAGTTAACTATGCAGACATTGAGGAGCCTGAGGGAGTGTCCCCTCCTGAGCAGGAGACAATGAAATCCCTGCTGGCAGTGCCTTACTTGTCCGCAGGCCATGCTGGGCAAATTGGCATGGGGTTCCCCAGCCACTCCTTCGCTAGTGCCGTGGCCCAGACCTACACTGCAGAGTTAGCGTGGTGCATTGAAAGCAGTGTGCCAGCAGGCCCATTTTGCACGCTTAGTTTATCATTTTGATATCTATGGGCCAGAAGGTTTATAGGGCCCTGTTCGTTATCGGCATGATTCATTCCTACCTGTGTTCGAGCTAGGCCTGCCAGAGTATAGAAAATTAGTCTAATTATTTGGTGGTTGGAGTCGTCTACTATTTTCAGGGACTTCCTCTGCAGTCTGATTAGAGCTGGGCGATATGGAAAAAATCTAATATCACGATATTGTTGACCAAATACCTCAATATCGATATTGCGGCGATATTGTTGGGTTGATAATTGGTGCTTACAAAGAAATATTTACACATTGAGATTTTTGATGAATAATCATCATTGATGTGTATATAATAACTAAGTGGGTTAAATGCAAATAATAGAAAAGCTAGAACAGTCTGGTAAATTCAGAAAATTACATCACTTTACTGTAATCCAGCCTTTAAAACCAGGAAAAGATAACACTTTTGTCATTTCACGATACTACGATATCCAAAATCTAAGACTATAATCAATCTAATATCACGATATCGATATAATATCGATATATTGCCCAGCCCTAAGTCTGATGGTGTAGAGACCCAGATGGCAGAGCGTTTAGCCCTACTAATGCATTTCAGGGTGCTAGAGATGCCATAAAAAGGGGTGATGCAGTCAGACTTTGATAAAGATGCATCTGTAGAATGTTGAAACCAAAGGTTTTCAGCCTCTGTGAAACAATCATCTTGTTTGTCTCACTCATTCGTGATGGAACCAGGTTCGTTCATGCGGTTCGCGACGACGTTTGTTGAATGTAATGTGTACGTCACAGTGTTTACAGAATACAGATGCAGCTTGAGAAGAAAGCGTTCTCAAAGCAGGGGTGTAGCACGGTGCAGGTTGCGTGGGCCACAGGGGGCTGTGAGAATTAATGTGGGTCAAGTGGTGGCATTGGTGTTCTGTGAGCCATGACCAGCCTTTCAAAACACGGGCTGACAACAAATATCAGTGCTAATGGAGAAAAGTCAGTTTGCCAGACTGCGTTGGTAATCTTGGGCACACAGACTGTCTGGCGTCCGCTGGCGGTGGTCCACTAGAAGCTAGTTTGCATTACAGACAGTGTCAGTGAGAGGATAAGAAGTCCTTTCATTTTGCCTGCCAGCCAGTCTGTGATTTTCGGAGTACACCCCCTGGTTCTCGACGCTGCCCTGCGGCTCAGCAAATGTTAACCTGTTGAAAAGTGTTACATTGGCTACAACAGAGCACAGTCGTCCAGGAAGAAAGCGTATTTGATGGAAATCCAGCTATTGCCTCAGTTTTTACAACTACATACATCTGATAATGACTGTAGAGTGGTGGATCATGTTGCCATAGAACCAGGTTTCTATAGTGATTCCCATGTTATCATCCTCTGGTTTCATATAGTGGAACTCACAGATGAAAGCAGTTGTAATCGGTATAGGCAGTTTATCATATACCAACATAATGGTTGTAATTGCCAGGAGAGAATGTCATCTTAAATATACCGTACTGTTGTTAGACTGTGTTGCTGCAGCTATCCGTCAGTCTTTACACCTCTGCTGTTTGTCTCCTCTCGATCAAAATTGGTTTCCTTCTTTTGCCTGATCCTGTTCAATTTCATAACATTTTCTTGTGTTCTGGTTTTCCAGGTATTTGTTTCCCCAAGTGCTTTAAATTTCATTCCTTTGAAGGAAAGCAAATGAACCAATGTTCTAACCTGGGAACCAATGTTCTAGCCTGACTCAGTCTTACAGTTGACACTATTGAGTGGCTATTGTAGCAAGACTACAGTTGTCTTTCTCCCCTCCCATTGTTTCATGTCACACTCGCACAAGGTCTTTGCTTTAAACCTTTCCTTCATTAGCCTGTATAAATACCGCCAGAAATTGTCAAAGTGATAGGCATTCCCTGTAAAAGCTTGAACAACCAAATTCCGACTACACCCTCCCTTGTGTTTTCCTTGTACACCGCTGTTTATTTCCCCCTATATTTACTGGCTAAGATTAAATGGTGACAAAACCTTTACTAAGCAATGTCCCTTCCATGGTCGTTCCCACAAAGCCAACTTCTAATGGAAGGTGTTCCAGGCTCCTATTCGCTGTGGGCAACAGCCTGGGGATGATGTTACTAAAACACTAACAGGTCATTTCAAAAACAAAATGGACATTCAAATGGAAGTCATCACAAGGGATTCCTTTTTGTCATTTTTTATTTTGTTACTTACAATGTTTTCTAAACGTTTTCCTTGTCTCTTGTCTCTTTCAGTTTCGGGGGAACAGAAGTGGTCAACGGATAATGTCTCCACAGTTTCAGTAGAGTAATTTACACTTCTGGAACTGGAAGCTTGTCTGCAGATGTTCAACTACCACACCTGGCACAGAGCGACCACAACAAACTACTAAATTACCCACAATTCCTCTCTGCACAAAGTAAAGACTAGTGTTGAAGCCCCTAGACTTTGAAATTTAGTTATTGCAGCACTATTGGTCAGTTCTTAAACTCTAGCCCTGATCTCTAAGGCACTAAGCTACAACCAGTGAAAGACAGGGAAGACGATAACAAGAACATGGCCAACAACACAACGGATCACCCTCCGGGGAACTCTGTTGCCGATGGCAACCAGGAGGGGGAATTTGGCATCACTGTGATGGACCTCCGGAACCTGATGGAGCTGAGGAGCTCAGAGGCTGTCGCCAAGATAGCAGACACGTATGGAGATGTGCAGGGACTCTGCCGCAGGCTCAAAACCTCTCCCATTGAGGGTAAGACACACACGGTGTATCTGCACCACTAAGAGTACTGGTCATGATGATGATGTTATTTTCTACGTGCCAAGCCACTTGCCACAGACATTTAGCTGGCAAACAAAGGGTTAATCCGGATGTTAATTGATGCTGTGTGTAGGACGTGATTATGGTTGCTGTTTCCTACCTTGTAGGTTTGTGTTCTTTGTTTTTACATGAGAGGTTGTATGTCTGGACAGCTGTTGGGATACAGTGAGTCATTTCCTGTTTTAGGAGACCCTAGAGAGCTGAGCTACTTACCAATTAGTTTGTCTCCGTAGTTAGAAAGATATAGGACCAGTTATGCTGTGGCAAGGACTAGCTTGGTTCAATATCCTCAGCAATTATTGATTTAGGATCAGGCCACGTATTCTTATTCAGTATGTTGTAAAAAGCTAAATTGATCCTAAATCAGCAGTTGCACTGTGGGATTCTTTCTGGATGCTGACCCTCATTGTAGACCAACACTACAATTATTAGAAGCTTGTTTTATGTGGCCCCAGAAAGCAGAGATTTTAGCAATAATGTCTGAGAGGTGTGATTAGGGATGGGCACCGAACATACATACTTTTATGGCACCGACCGAAATACTTCGATACTATCGAGTTTCGAAAAAGTATTTATCTTTCGGTGCCAATTTTCAATTCCAAAATCGTCTGTGAGCCAATAATCATTTAGCATACTTGCGTGTAATGACAAAGTCACCGGCGATTGGCTGTCTAACGCAACTTAAAACATGTCATGTGAAATAGACACCACCACCACGCAGAGGATTTCTGAAGATAATTGCAGTTGTATACCGTTTATAACGTTACTATTTGACCAGGCATCATCTTTGTTTTTTCGACGTAACGGTAGGGTTACAAATTGTGGAAATACTTGACAGATAAGTGTAATTTCACTACTTAAACCGAACACATAGGTTTACTACTGCCGTTGTTGCGCTCATTTCGATCGACAATCTAAACTCATTTATTTTCCCGTAACGTTGACTATATGTATGTTAGCTTGTGCTGCTAGTCGGTTGCTCTAGTTAGCTCTGTCTATTTCCCCCTTCACATTAGCCTCTGCGTGTGTCCACCCTGATGTTAGGAATAGGAAGGCCATACCAGAAAGTGTTAATCCCTTCACATTGGCAGCAAGAGGGAACATTTTCTAGGAAAGATAAGATCAGTGCTACAGAGCAGTCACAGGGGTTATAAATTACGCCGGTCGATTCGTTTGTCTGTTGTAGGGCTGGGCGATAAAACGATAACGATACGTCTCGCGATAGACACGTAATCAATATCAATATAAAATGCGTTCGATAAAACGTTCGATAATTTGTTTTGTTTGTCGGAAAAATACAGCGGTTGCGAAGCAATTTCGGATGCATAAACAAAGGCACTCTCTCTCCCTGGTAACCTAGCAACGTAGCGAGTGACAAGCTAACAGCAAATCATTTGACAGTATCAAGTTTGGTTGCACAATATTACTGTCTCGTGAGCCTTGGTGGATTCTTCCATAACTGAAACTGAAACTGATAAGTGGAAAATTAGTGCCGCACAGAGCGAGGAAATTGTTGATAAAACTGGAAAAGTCAGCTCGCCAGTATGGCAGTTTTAGTTTTTTTCTTGGCCCAAGTTTGACCGTGGTCAGACCATCTCGTCTGCACTATTTTATTACACTTTATTAAGCATTTCGTAAGTACAGTGAACCTTCGTTTTTCGCAGGGGTTACGTTCCAAAAACAACCCGTGATAGATGAAATCCGTGAAGTATATCCTTTATTTTGTTTACTATTTATACAATGAAATACTCCATAATACATTGAAACCAAAGAACAAAACCTTTTTTACATGCCCAAGCATTTGTTTAACAAATTAAAGTAATGTTTAAACGTTTTTTTTTACAAATAACTACTATAGCCTACTGTAAAATAATAATTTTAATCATCAATACGAACTGAAGGCTTTAAATTGCGGAGATCAGCACTGCCCCACCGCGACCCGAGTTACTGGATTAGAACAGGAGAAAATGAAAAATGATTATGAAAAAAAATACAAAGTA
>JACXGM010026489.1:0-14851 GCA_016801145.1 Umbra pygmaea
CGGGCTACAGCCACCATCAGTTTCTCCAGTGATTCACCGTGAGCCTTCCCCCCGTCTCCTCTGTGCTCTACTTCTATTGGATAGTCGCTTCGCGTTCAATGGATTCATTTGCATAAAGCTGGGAATTTTCATCTTTTCTGTCGCGCAACATTTTCTCAAATGCAGTGCTGCCTTCCCGGGATGCTATGCGGGCACGTTGTCGCGTGACGTCACCCATAGGAATAGAGCGAGATGCGACGCGACAGACAGTCGTGTCGGAAAAGTGGATCCGTACCGTAACCCTACAGTCACACGAGCAACAAAAGACAAGCGACACCACTCACTTGGTGGGCGTTTCTGTGTTGATACTAGCATGACGTTGCCTAGTATCTGCGAGAGGTCTTTAAAGTTACTTCAGAGATATTCAAGATCCAATCAAGCTTTATTTCCCACGAGCTGCCAAGCACCTGTTTGCGTGTATTGTAAAGGCCTCGGTATACTCGCTGTTGCCGACCTGTCGAGCGACAATGTGTTGTCATGGGAGCGCCATAACTATTTATACCATAGACAGTATAAATGAATGGACGAACAGATGCCATTCATTTTTATGGTGAGCAAGTGAATTAGAAGCACTTTTTCGGTGGTAGCCGAGTGTACTGAGCGTGATGACGTAGATGTGACTTGAGCAATGAGTCTGAACGTTGTAATTCTTCTCGTAGCTTTGCCAAGAGAAATCTGAATCATTCCGAATCTTGCCTCGTGCAGAGAAAGGAGAGCGTGAGTAGGAGTTGTCTATGAGCGTAGGAGCAGATGTAAATTTATTCGCTGTCAAAGTGACCCTAAAATGAATGGGAGTCTATGGAATGCTAACGTGAGGTGATAGCCAAGTAGCATCAGAATCCACACAGAGCTGCTTCAACTTCTGGGTCCAAGCCTAGCCGCTTGATTTTTACTTGCACGTGGTGGTTGCTACACCAGTTGCAGTCTTCTCCTGAACAGAGGTGTTGGAACTGAGGAGAGGCTACCGACTTTGCTATTTATACGGACTAGAAGAAGAAAAATGTAAACAATGGCAGAACTGGCAGCAGCACTAACGTGAAACAGTGGCTAATATGATATTGGATTCAATAGATGAGGAAGAACAGCTGCTTTTGAGCCTTTCCTTGCAAACAAAGAAAAAGAAGGTGGAATGTTTGTCCTTTGAATAACGCCAGACATAAATATGGCGCCCCAGCAAGATCTACGTCATTTTGACATCACATTGGCGCGCGTCAGGTTGGCAGCGGCGAGCATACAGAGGCCTTTAAATAGGTGTTTTGAAAGCTAAGTAACATTCATAAAGATAGTGTTATTTGTTTGAGTACATTTTGGATTAAAGTGCACAGCTCTCAAACTCATTTAAGACAAGCGGGATCTTAGGAAAGATTTCCTCATGCGGCCCCGGACTCCACACCCCCAGAATCAAATTAGCAAAAGTGAGTATGTAGGGCTAATTCTGTTTGCTATGTTTTTACAGTGGTTGCTGTGTACACTTGAAGCGTAGACTGTACATTTAGAGCATAAAGTGTTCATGTTCTCCGAAGTGCACATGCTCTTTTTGGTTTCAATCAAATTCATTGTTCATAACACACAGACTATTTTTTGACCTACAGTATAGCTTTAACAGTTGAAATTGTTCATCTTTGCCTTTTTTGTAGAGATGGATAATTTGTTGTTCTGAGTGAAACGCTCTTACTTCAATCCATTTCAATCTGTAAAAATGCAAAAATGTTAATGTAGTTAATGTGGCCAACAGTAGGCCTATATGTTAAAAAACAAATTGAAACTGAGAGGGTTTGGTGAGAGAACCAAATTATCAAGCTGTAATGCATATTTCAACATTTTATAATTTTGATATTATAATGAGTTGTAAAGATAAGTTGTGAATCTGTCTATTGAGCAGTCAGGATAGTTTTAAAAGTATAAACAATAATCTAAGTGAGTGATGGAACGTTATAAATCCCTTGGAGAGCTCGAATGGTTCAATAACACACAATACGTAGCCTGAGGCTCTACCCACATTCAAAAACAAGGTTTCCTATCACCAGTTCAATTGCGAGTATCAACTAAGATAAACAGACATATTATGCATAAAAGTATGACAAAATTGGAACAAAATAAATCCCAATTCCTCAATGAATAACAACAGATGTGTCCAGCGCTTGCATTTAATTTTTCTAACACTAAGTTTTTGTCTACACTGTCGATCGAGAACAACCGCTAAAATATCCTTCAGATTTTATTACTGTAACTTGTTACTTAAAAATAAAAATGTACAGACATCACTACAGGCCTATTTCCTGCATTTTAGAGCGCTGACTACACCAACGCCATTTATGAAATTATAATGCAGGTAAAATCATTAAAACGCAGATCTTTGGAAAGTCTGCGTTTAGAAAACGCAGACTTCTAAAAGCTAACGCGACATCTGCAACCTAGTAGACCAAGAAAGACCACATAGAGGATGACCAAAAAATTACCTGTTAGTGGTATAGAAAAAAAAATAATAATGTTAAGTAGATCATGCCTTCAGAAAGCCTAAAGATAGACTCATGCATTTATACACTCACCGGCCACTTCATTAGCTTGCTAGTAAAGGGCCCCATTTTGCTTTAAGAACCGCCTTAATTATTTGTGGCATAGATTCAACAAGATGCTGGAAACACTCCTCTGAGATTTTGTTCCATATTGACATTATTCACACAGTTGCTGCAGATTTGTCACATCCATGGTGCGAATCTCCCGTTCCACCACATCCCAAAGGTGCTTGATTGGATTGAGATCTGGTGACTGTGGAGCCAACTTGAGCACAATCAAATCATTGTCATGTTCGAGAAACCAGTTTGAGCTGATGTGTGCTTTGTGACATTAGAAGAATTGTACACTGTGGTCAGAAAAGGATGGACATGGTCAGCATCAATAATCAGGTAGGCCAGGCATTTAAACTATGCTACAATTGATACTAAAGGGCCCATAGTGTGCCAAGGAAATATCCCCCAAACCACTACACCAACACCAATAGCCTAAACTGTTGATACAAGGCAAGATGGTTCCATGCTTTCATGTGGTTTACGCCAAATTCTGTGCTGTCGACTGATTGTGCTTCTCCGCCTGCTCACCTCACTGAACAGAGTAGATGCAGAGAGAGGTGTGTCTCCGAGTACGGGCAGGAAAGCAAGACCACGGACTTGGGGCAGTACTAGTGACTTTCTTGTATGGAAGTAGCTAAGGTTTGTCCAAAAAGTCACTAGATTAGTCACTTTTTAAATAAAAGTCACTAGAGAGGTATGAAAAGTCGCTAGATCTAGCGACAGAGTCGCTAAGTTTGCAACACTGATGAAACGTATGTCTTCATGGTGTACGTCATATTGAAGTATTTTAGTTCTGCCATTCAGCAGAGAGAACCAGTTTTTGCAACGTAGTGATGGAGATGTTGGCTAAATAAAGTCAAATACTGATGATAACTTATCATCATCAAATTTAAGAATTGATTATATATATTTCACACACATCAACAAATATTTTTTTAGGTTTTAATCTCCACTACTGGTCTGAAAATTGCCTAGTCTGTAGTGCATGGAAAGAGTGTTGTGAATGAGGCATAAGTTCTTGCCTTGCAGAACAAAATATGTTATGATAGTCAGTGGTTCGAGCCTGACTTCTGCTTCTCCGACTTTGCCCAGACCTCCTGCGCGAGGCAGCGCAATTTGGAAAAGCGCTGCCGGGTATTTGGGATAAATAAGATTATCTATCTTGCCACATTGCTCTCCAGCAACCCTGTGTGCAAATCAGTCAATTCCATCATTGATAGATATTGTAACATTGGTAATGTCTTGGGTATATAATGTATATTATAATCAATGTAAACCCACCTAGGTGAATTTCTATCAAAAACGTTTTATCAGTAGTTTATGCCATCAGAAATACAGTGTACAACATGAGATGCAAACCATAAAAAAGTTATTTACTGGCCTAGTTAACCACTTTAACTAAATCCAAATGAGCATGCTTTTCACAGGCAAAACACAAGACTGAAGGTAAATTGTCCAGAAACAAGCAGTATTTAAAGATAGCTGCAGTCCAGGGGGGTATGTACAAAACATTACCGACTGAGATTTTATCCAATATACAAGAAACAACTTTGATTCAAAGCTGACAGTCAGTTTTTTTATATAAACCTTTCATTGTCCAAATACTGAGTTAACTGTATGTTTCATTTTGCCAATGCTTTTCTTTGTGTGCAAAACCCGTTCAGCAAACGCTCCTACAGTATACTTCTTGTGAAAACGTCAGCATAGGCCCCTTAAAGCAAATAAAATAAACACTGACCAGCAAGCAATCACAGATTTACACCGACTGTTTATTGAACTTACTGGCTATTATCTCCTCAAACACCAAAAAAAGCCAAAGTAAAATAATGTATCTTTTAAGTATAATCCTTAAGAATTAATCTCATCTAAACAACAGGGTAAAGGATTTTGAATTTGAAGTGCAAAACATAGCCTGGGGGTGCCATATGGTTTAAGCAACAATAATACGAGCTGGTTTTGTGGTTAAACCTCAAGTACCGGTAATAACACTGACCGACAAAAACAGGCTTATTGAGTCAAAGGATGTGGTGGGTGTGGTTTAACACCTCGGCTTGCTAGGCAGAAAGCAGAGGCTCTGACACACACCAATGAGAAACCAAAGGGCTTTCTCTTCCTCTCTCTCCTCTCTCTGTCTACTAACTACAAGTTCACTAAGAATTTAGGCAGAAAAAGCATTCTATATATAAATAGTTTTGTCAGCTGAATTAAGCTCAAGTAAGCTAAAATGTCAGCTGACATTCCTGAAGTCTAGCTTATTGTTACCATATTTAGTCCTTGGAGTAAAAAGACAACACAACTTTAAACACATACATTCGTCATTTTAATAAGCCATTTTATATAGTTTTTTTTGCAGAGCCAGGCCCCTCAGTTTTTCATTCCTCTCATATCGGATCTCGTGAGGGCCATGTAGCAGGAAGTCGGTACCAGTGACGTTTGTGCTGACAATTATGAGCGACAACCCCGAGTGCCAGCTAAACATGGAACGCTCTGAGCCCAGGGCCAGAGATCTGGGAACTGGTCACGCAGGTTACGTGATGAGAGACTGCTGGCGCCAAGGAAGAGAGTAGCCTGGGGGAGGGGCTGGGGCTCCACCATGGCATGTGCTGAACAAGCTGGACTTGGCGTACAGCACCCACACCGTTTACTCTAGGCTACCTCTCAGCGATGTCACAGTTTGAACAACAGTCTGTTTACTAATGGCCCTGCAAATGGGATATCTTACACAAATACGTCTTCGTGTTAACAAACCAGCCAAAAGCAAAGAGGATAACATCCGACATCTACATTTGAGTCATTTAGCAGACGCTCCTGTTCAGAGAAACGCACATTAGTAGGCAGACAGCATAGAGTTTTGTACTGGCCGCCATTGGGAAGCATGGCATGGTTAGCGCCATGCACTACATAATGAGGTTCAAAGGTCCTATCATCATAGAGATCTGTGCTGTTACGGGGAAGAAAGAGAAGACCCATTGCAAATTAGCCAAAAAGAGGCCGAACACTGAACACATCAGATAGATTTCTCCGTTACTCATGGCCCTAGGCCAAGATGAGCACTTACCTCCTTCGCATTCATTTGAGTGTAAACGTTACAACAGTCGCAACATAATGCCTCATTAGAAGACAAATGTTGCTTGAGTCTGTGGAGACGTGGATGGAGAAAATTATTTTGAGGAGAATTCATTTGCTAATTGCCCCTCGGTGAGGATAAATCCAGGGGATTAGTTCCGGAGACACAAGTCGCCATTATCAGGATTACAGAGAATCTGTTGGAATTACTGTCACATCTATGCTCTGTGGAAGAGGAAGAAGACGGGCCAAGATGCACATCATTTGTGAGAGCTCAGGTATCATGATTACAGATCTGGGCCAGCAAACTGATACAGACAATTTGGCCTAGACGGTCTGCACAAATCACAAAGGGCCTTGTTTAAAAGTCAAATTTAGTTTATTGACAAATAGGGGATAGTTGGATCTGTTTGGATTGTTATCCATCAGAAACAATTTTAAAGTAGGCCTGACTGGACTCAACACCTAGTCTACTAATTAAATCCAGAACAGGACCATTGGTTTCTACTTTACTGCTCCAAATGCATTCAATAGAGGCAGCAGGGTTAGTAAGGGTTAATCTATTCATCAAGCAATACAGAAAATCTTACAAAAACCTTAACTGAAAACAGCAAGCAGTGTAATGCAATGAAGTGCTGGCTCTGAACTAGAAAACCATACTGTAGGCATTTTATTCAGATGCGATGCAACCAAAACCGCTTAAAAAAACCCACTTTGCCAGCTCATCAAGCTTGTCTGTAGAAGTCTCCTGATTATCTTTTCTAGTTCGGCACAGGCCAGGGCAGCCCGGATTAAGTGTGTACTTTGTGTGTGTGTGTGTGTGTGTGTGTGTGAGTGGAGGTGGTGGGGGGGTGGTTTGAAAAGATTCCATTAGG
This sequence comes from Umbra pygmaea, assembly GCA_016801145.1. Classification (NCBI taxonomy): domain Eukaryota; kingdom Metazoa; phylum Chordata; class Actinopteri; order Esociformes; family Umbridae; genus Umbra; species Umbra pygmaea. The sequence goes on from JACXGM010026489.1 coordinate 6,551, forward strand.
GAAGCAAAGACACTTTCTCCTGCATGCACTCCACATCTCTTCAGGATGTAACAAGTCTCCCCTATGGACATGAAACAAGTCCAGTTATTTAAATGTTTTAAATTTTAATCATTTAGTCAACACTTTCATAACCAGAGTGATTAAAAAAGCAATGAGGGTTACGTGCCTCGCTCAAGGGCACAGCAACAGCTATTTTAACTGGTCAGCTTAGGGATTCAAACTAGACACCGTTCAGTTAATGGCCCAATGCTCTAAACCAGGGTTCATCAACTCCGGTCCTGGAGGGCCGAAACATTTCAGATTTTTGTTCTCTCTTTCTAATAAGGGCCTGGTTTATACCTGGGAAAGCAGGTCATTACAATTAACTACTAGGTAAAATAAAAAATCTGAAGTGTTTCGGCCCTCCAGGACTGGAGTTGATGCTCTAAACTATAGGCTTATCTCCTGCCACATTTATAAACATAGCTTGTATTTAGTGACCACCACATGTATAAGGTCAATCTAGTATTCATATTAAATTGCCCTACATTACGAAAGCAGGTACCGTTCCAATAGATTAAACATTTCAGGGCTTTGAACACAATATCAACTATATAACAATACCTAAGGTTTGACTACAGAAGTTAGACAGTTGCCTGGTGGACTGCTAACATTTCAGACCAAAAAGAACAATGTACGTAAATGTAAATGTGAACAAACACAGGACCAAATTGATTCACACACAGTAAACAGACACAAAACAGTACTTTTTTAGGTTAAAAACTGGAATTTTCCCAGATAACGTCACAGTTCATGCAGTTGGAGTGATAAGCAGTAAAACTGGAGCCGAGATCTGGGAGGCAGCCGGAGCCGGACCGACATTCCAGCAAGGATTAAGGGATCTGACTTCATCACTGTGTTTAGCTGTTTAACAGTATGAATGAATAGGACTGCAGTCTGTGTCTGGTGAACAGCATTAGGACAACATGGGGTTTAGAATGGGCCATTTGTTTTCAGAGAGGGGAACCTTTTCCGTCTATTCAATATCTAAGACGTCTGACAAGTTTTATTGTCTGTGTGGGTCCCCATGCCCAAGTGGCGCAGTGTGTGAAAGGATTTCTGGGAGTTTAACTTCAAGTGCTTGTCTTTGTTTGTCCCTTACTGTGCTTGGTCATTCAGGCTTTTAAAAATACTTGTTTGAAATTGTTGTTAAGGGGGTCCTAGAAACCATCCCACACACAGGGCCGGATGCCAGAGATTAACAGTGGGGGGGGGGGGGCATAGGAATTGAGCGTTTGCTGCCACGTTGCAGTTGCTGGATGTCCACAGGGTACAGAGAGCTACTACCAGTGCCCTACTTTCAAGTTTCAAGAGTCCATCACCGGACCAAGCCTGCAACCTCCAGCCCGTAGAGCAATTCGCTGTTGAACACTTTCTTGTGAATTCCTAATTGTTGGGTCATATTTGGCCCCGCTATGTGCCACTGGGTTGAGTCTGATAAGTCTGATAAGTGCCTAAATGCTTAAATGCCATGCCCGAGAGACCATCGCTCCATTTTGCCTACCTAAACAAGAGAACAGAATGTTCTCACGGACGTGGGGAAAAGAGATCAGCAAACTGAGGGATGTTTTTGTTGTCCCAATCATTTGCTCTTTAAAGTGAACAATCCTGACATTCATAACAAGCTAAATAAAGCATAACATTCAAGCCATCATGGTCCGGATAGATTGCAGAACCAAGCTATTAAGGAAAGCAAGACAAAACTAAAATAAAAAGTATTAGAAACACTATGACTATAGTTTGAAATAGTCCTAACATAGGACTATTTTGTTATGGAATCAGTCTGAAAAGAAAGGTAAAAAAGAAAAGTCATCCCTGCACCTTTTAGGTCGCAGTCGATAGAATCGAGCGAGCGCTGTCCCATGGTACACGTTTTTAGAGCTCTGATAATTATCTGAGGAAACAACAAACAAGGAGGCCTGTACTACTGCTTGCTATTTGTTATGTCAACTCTCTAGCGTGCGATGAGTGGGATGGTGGTTTTTCTGTTGACTGGGAGCCCAGGTCTTTTGTCGGTCAAGCATCAATTTTGTAGATCCCAACCTGATATATATGGGGGTATTTTTAAATTGTAAAAATCTTTGGAGGAAAAAAACCTAGCAAAGACAGCAAACAAATCCCAGGAAACCATCTGACTGTGTGATGGGGGTACTCTGATGGTATATGTGATAAGTTGGACATTAATGAGCCATTAATAAATCTGGCTCAGGCAGGTCACAGAGAGATTATATTTGGCTAGCAACCACATATGGGTGGGGTGAAATGATCCATCTGCAATTAATGTGAAATACAGTACAGTGCTCAGTTACGCCTTCCAGCAGTGTTGTTGTTCTTAAGTTCAGGACTCTTAACAGAGGTGAATCAGACTTTGACTTGTCACTCACCCAGGTATGAACATCGTCCAAGAATATATATTTTTTTCATTCATTTAACATCAAGTAGCTGTATAAGATCTGTATGTACAGTGGCAAAAAAAGGTTATGAACCCTTTGGAATTACTTGTTTTTATAACTGGTTGACCCTATTTTAGCATCAATAATCTCAACCAAATGTTTCCTGTAGGACCAGAGCTGCACAATTCTTGGCATGTCTAGTGTGAATCACTCGCGAGGGCATCTCAAAAATGTTTTAGGTTGCATCACCCAACTTCAAATTGAAGAATGATGGCATTGTATTCTCCAGCAAAATGTCCTTATGAACTTGGGAATACATTTTTCTGTAGATGACAGCAAGCTGTTCAGGCCCTGAGGCAGCAAAGCAGCCCAAAACCATGACGACCCTTCGACCATATTTTACACCTGGGATGTGGATTTTTTTGTGTTTTTATTTAAAAGTAAAAACAAATATACAATACAGGAAAACAGTAACTTTTTGGGGGCGTGAAGTTTTGGTGTTGGTTTGCCGTGCATTTTACTCCACACTCGTGGAGTAATGGTTTTATGTTTTTCAGTGTTTTATAGGGCAGGACACTGCCAATCCTTGCATTGTTTGCACGCCAGGTTAGAGGACACTTGAATAAAATTAGCTTTTAGAGAAGTCAATAGCCCAGGGGTTTACATACATATATCACCTTGCACTGTGAATGTTTAAATTATGTATTAAATTTAGACAAGAAAAATACTATAATTTATGTGTTATTAGTTTAAGAAGACTGTGTCTGTCTATTGCTGTGACGTAGATCAAATGTTATGGTGGATTTATGCAGAAATCCATGTAATTTCCAAGGCTTCACATAATGTATTTTATGTCAGTGTATATAGGATTTACAAAAGTGGAAATGTGTACTAAATTGTTGCACTGAAAATGTCAGCACTAACATTGGTTCAATCGGCAACAGGACTAAAGTGTACTGGAGCCTTAAAAACTCAACAGACTTGACTAAGCCGGGCCAGCGGTAAAAAAAATCAAGATACAAATGAATGTTAACATGAATAGGGGAACACTAAGTAACAGCCAAACAGGGTACGTGTTTGCTTTTCTGTATTGTTTACTGAAAGTCAAACTTACAGGTTCCTGCTTGACAATACTAGAACACATTAAAAGTGATAGAAAAATATTAACACAGTATCGACACTACTTCCACAATCTGCAGTACACATACTTAGTTAATCTGATTTCATGTTTTAAAGTGTACGCAGAGTTTAATTTGATTGTCCTGCAGCTGTCTTCTGCCTAGTTCATAACATAGCTTTCTCTCATGGGTAGCCCTTGTTTTATCATTTGTTTGGCTGTAAAAATAAAAGTTATTGGGAGCTGCTCCAATCCCTTGATCCTGGATGCAAGGTTAGGGTATCTTAAATAAGGTGGTTGTTGTCTAATATGACCAAAGAACCTTTGGTAATGAGCAGTGCATTCTAGTTGTGGCCTTTTCAAGGCCCCTCTTGTCAGAGCCACACTAAGGATAACGCGATAATTATAGTCAGAGGAACTGCTTAAAATTCAAGATAGAGAGGGTGGGATTTTGGCTCTTTTGTTGTAAAATACAGAATAAAATTAACATGTAAAGCAGTGGGGGCCAATGAGTGAAAATGGCCTTTGTGCATAGAAAAACCAGCTGGTCCCAGCACTTCAGAATATATCAGTTCACTTGCTGTGCCAGTTGTTTGGTGTTGGCGCAATGGCCGATAAAGTTTGGTTGAGTAAACTGAAATGTGTTAGAAACATAGGCAAGGCATAAGAATAAAATAGGGATAACTTCTCTTATGACATTCATAGCTGTACCAATACAAATTGGATTTTTTCCTCAGACTAATAAGGTTTTTGTGATACTAGACATAAAAACATACAGCATGTTGAGCCCTAAAGGCAAACCTACCATATTATCACAGACTACAACTTGAAGATCGCCTATGATCACATAGAAGTGACGGGTTCACTAAACGCATTAAAGCTTTCCTTCCCAAAACGCATGAATATGGATGTTCAACAATTGAACAAAGGGGGGAGCTTTTTCAGGGTTAAGTGTGTATTATCATCCAGCACGTCAACAATATTTTTTCGTTTTAGTGGATTTGTGACAGAAGTGGTGTCACTCTAATGGTCTCCCGCTGAGCTGTCTGGATGAGCATCACTATGCTGGGGAAGATAACCCTAAAGCACCCTGGGCTGTGGCCCAAACCGTCCTGCACCCTGTATACAACGCATAGGGATCGTGCTGCCATTTGCTATGCTATCTGGATGCCCCAGCCCCCACATCCAGCTGTGTGTGACTGAGTCCTGGACTGCCAGCCTGTGCGCAACACCTAAAGGAATGATGGGTAGCCTAAAGGGCCTTGTCCATGGCTATCATTAAAAAAGCTAGGCTCTGGCTGTGCCAATCATTTTCTATGGGGCAAGCGTTTGCACCCAACTTAGCGTTTGTTCGACGCTCAGAAAGCTGCTCTCCGCTACATTGAAATTTCAAGTATTTTCAACTTTGACCCCCGCTGTAGCGGACCACTCGAAGCAGAACCAAGGTAATTCAAGTTTGATTGTGTTGCTGTAAGCTCAAGTAAATGAAAAATATGTAGGGAAAAGTAATGGTATTTTTGTCAAGAGTATCCAAAATTACAATTAAAACCAAAATCTTATTACCATCTGGGAGGAAGTCATTGGCATGACTACCAATCTACCAGGATTCCTACACTCCACCGCCTTGTTGGCAGCACCAGATTGAGATTGGAGTTGATGATTAAAAAATATTGATTTTTAACTGCTAATACTGTGCACTGGTTTGTGCATGTGAGCGATGCAAAGAAAAGAACTAGCCAAAATGAAATTATTTTAATATTGATTAAAAATACTTATTTTAGGGCTTGCGCTCGCCTGCCATCCAATCTACCTCAGATTGCTAGCTCACCACATGCTGTGTTTTTGGAACCAATGACACAACTAGCAGCTCCTCTGGTTAAGTCACAACGGGAAACTAGAAGCTTGTGTTAAAATATTCAAAACATTTTATACATCATTTTTATGTATAATTTTTTAATTTTGACAAAAAAATGCAATTTTAGCAATTGAAGGACTCATGACCTCCTCCATCCCTAGTGGACATTACCACCCTAGCTGAAAGGCTGAAGAAACAGCACAGTGCCAATGAAAATCAGAATTGGTCCTCAATTGACAAATAAATTGTGGACTGTTCCAGAACAAGCCAGTGTCTCTGTTATCGTGTAAATGCTTGCTAATGGCCAGTAACTTTCATTGGAAGCTGCCATTTCTACAACCAGCCAAACGCCTGGTAGGTTAGACAGACAATCATACATCTGGAATGTGGGTTAGCATTGTTTAAGATTCTAGGTCATTTTTATTCATATACAAAAGGCTGTGCAGCACAATATTACAGATGGTCCAATTTTTAACACTATCTAATGACAGATGTAACTGTAAAGCTCTCATCAAACCGTTAAAATGCTAAAGGGCTTCTTTTTATAAACACTTCTGCATACTTCATGAAAACCAGCCTCTCTTATTATCTTGCAGCCAAAGGCACAATCATATTAGCAACCTATGCTAGTTGTTGCATCTTAAGATCTCCACTATTTCTTCATTTTAAACAGTTGTTTTTATCTCTAACTTAAACCACGTACATGCACGAGCAGTGTGCACTACTGAGAAGTGATTTACAGCTGAATGCATTATGGAACATTTATGTATACAGGGTCGCCAACTCTCACGCATCTGGCGTGATTCTCACGCTTTCAGCGTCAAAGAAAAAACGTGTTTCCACTCAATTAGTTGTTTTCTTTGCATAAACCTGGGTTTATATTAAGTAAACAAGGACTGACATTTTTATAATTAGGGTTAGGTTTACCAAAAATGTTCTCCGCGCACGCACAGACTGAAATTGTACAGAGTCTCACGCCAGCAAATGTCCCTAAGTTGGCAACCCTGTGTTTATGATGTACTGCTGCACTTAATTGAGATCTCGTCTCAGCCTCACTGCTTTACATTTATTTATTTATAGCAGAATAGATTCTGGTAGAATAGGTAAGGTTTGTGATATAGTGGACAGTGGATTGATAAGCTAGTGATTTTGTTGTTGTTTACTAAGTTTGTTCACCACTGAAAACTGTATTTCAACACTCACTGCATATGATCAACGTATTGAGACTAGTTCCAAAAACACTTCTGGTCACATGACAAAGTGATATTGAACGACACCTGTGTAGCACTTGTCAAAAAACACTGACATATCGGGTAAGCATCAAAAACATACATTTTAAATATGTGAGACCGTGGCTGAGAGATTTGTGAGAATATTGAGAAATTGAGCCATCAGACACAAGATGGACCAAAAACATCAGAAGTTTATTATCATTATTGGATATATATTTTATCTTTGACATTCTGTATAAATCCTTTACACCAGTGGTCCTCAAACCCTTCCATGGAGGGCCTATTGTATGCAGGTTTTCACTTTTACCTTGTACAAGCCTGATGGAGTAGCTCACTAATTGGTTAGTATCTCCCCTCACCTGGCAGTCTAGGTCCTAATTATGCTCTAATTGAAGGGAAAGACCAAAAACCAGCATACACTACGCCCTCCATGAAAGGGTTTGAGGACCACTGCTTTACACAAACACACACACCGTCAACTGCTTATCCCGGCGAGGGGTCGTGGGCCTTTGTACAATTAAAAATGTATATTTGTTTTATTGCCAGGGAGACCAGGGGAGCGTTGGTGATGATGACAACCTGTAGTTACTCCTGGACAACACAGTCAGTGAAACCTGGAGAATACAGAGTGCTGATTCCAATGCTATGGTTGAAGTTCAACGGTACCTAGCAGATGCATACCTGGCAAGAGTGGAAGACCCATTGTTGTACTACTAGGCCAAAAATGCAGGAGTCTTCCCTCATCTATATAAACCTGCAGTGGTGCATTTAGCCATCCCTGCAACCTCTGTGCCCTGCGAGATCATTTTTTCAAAGGCTGGCCAGATGGTAGACAAAAAAAGAATTGCCTGAGCCCTGGCAATGTGGAGAAAATATTGTTTCTAAATAAAAACCTGTTAAGACAACACCTTCCCCCTCACAAGTTATTGCAGAAGCACTACTTCATAACATAAATTTATTAAATATCAATGTGCATTTTGCCTGAAGACTTTTATTTCCAGTCATCAGAGAAGTTCATATAAGTTCAATGTTTTGGAAACACTCCAAGATGATTGTATGACATTATGTTAGGAAAGAGTGTCTCAAACAGTTCTAATTCATTCAATAACCCACAGTGTTGAAAAATTAAAATGATCAACCCTCTGTTTCAAAACTATGTAGTTTGTGATGAAAGACGGGAACCGTTCAGTCCAGTCTCAGAAGTGTCTGTGTAACCATGGTGGAATTAACCTTAAAGACTGTTGATGTGTGCCATTAATGAAGTTGCCAGCAGATGTCACTGTTGAGTAAAGGTTTCAAGCGTTTCAAATGCCTAAACTCAAATGTTTCAATTGTCTGTGTTTCGGAAAGCCTTGTTTTGCCCATCACTAATGTGGACAGTGATCTTCAAACTGCACCTTGGAATTTGATACGACAGCCTTTACAATCTCCATGTCTCTGTCTTGTACGTCAGAGCAGCGAGACCTGGTATGTAGGGATGGGACGATTACCGGTTTCACGGTAAACCACAATAAAATGTCCGTACGGTTAGTATTACCGTTTAAAATTTAATTTTCATTAAAACCGTCTTTGATTACCGTGATTTTGAAAACTCGCGGTAAATCCTGTCCAGCCAGAATCAGTCTGACGCAGGTGCGCGCATGAAACTTTGTGTTTTGCATGAGA
>JACXGM010026490.1:0-14795 GCA_016801145.1 Umbra pygmaea
CTCTCTCTATTCCTCTACCTCTCTCTCTATTCCTCTACCTCACTATTCCTCTACCTCACTATTCCTCTACCTCACTATTCCTCTACCTCACTATTCCTCTACCTCTCTCTCTATTCCTCTACCTCACTATTCCTCTACCTCACTATTCCTCTACCTCACTATTCCTCTACCTCTCTCTCTATTCCTCTACCTTTCTCTCTATTCCTCTCACATTCTCTCTTGATTCACACATCTCACCACTTCCCTGCTGCCTCTGTTTTATCTCCCCATAAGTTTTGTCTATCTCCATAACCACCTCTGTTTTATCTCCCCGCAAGTGTCTTTTGTTCCCTGGCTCTTCCTCCCATCTGTGTGTTTTTGGAGAGCTGTAGGGATGGAGTGGCCTCCCTCTTGCCCATTGAGAGGAAAATAATTTCCCTGTGAGGAAAATTGCTCTCAGCGCGCTCCCTTTGTCCACACAGCACTGCAAACAATGACTCTGAAAAGAGCTGTGTGTTTCGAAACACTATCCGCTCTTCAAAATGATGATTTTCTCGCAGAAAAAGCACCAAGCCCACGGTTAGTATAGGACAACAACAACAACAAAGACAATAATGAGCCAATTTCAGTCTCGTTTGAATCAACAGAGCAGTTTATAACAGAAGTCAATCTGCACCACTTACTAACCGACTGACAGTGTTGTTGTGTTAGGAGGCTGTTAGAACGGGCAGGTGTCTCCTCCCACTATTTTCTACCTGAACAAAGCCCTACAATACAGTATACTGTGCTACCATAGTCTCTATCCACCTGACCAGTTTGTTGATCCGTACGTAGCTCTAAGTGCCTATATAGATTGACCAGTTTGTTGATCCGTACGTAGCTCTAAGTGCCTATATAGATTGCAAAAGTTGTCAAAAAGTATTGTTCGCGTATTTTGAATAATAACTTCCGTACTGGTTCTATTTACATTGTCATGCCTCGTGACGCAATCGTGTGGGTGTGTCATGAGATGACTTTAGAAACATCTCGAGCTGGAGGCGTGCGCACTTCGCATAGAAACGCGACCAGCTCATTGACCCATTTCCACATGGTACACATTTCTAGCTCATTGACCCATTTCCACATGGTACACATTTCTAGCTCATTGAACCATTTCCACATGGTACACATTTCTAGCTCATTGACCCATTTCCACATGGTACACATTTCTAGCTCATTGACCCATTTCCACATGGTACACATTTCTCGAGACGCTCCTTAACAGTTGCATTTACATTTGCAAAGCCCCAGGTGGGATCTTTCGAAAACTTTTCGTACCCTACCTCGAGAGGTCAAAATGTAGCTGCTATTTCCCTAGATGTTTCCTATATGTGGCTGAAAGTTCTCGTATTGTAAAGGGGCACTACCGGTACATTCCTCCCTGCCTGGCTGCCACAATCCCAGAGTTTAAAGGTGTTAAACCGCCTTAACCACAGTTGACCCACTCTCATAGAGCTCTAAGTTTAAAGGTGTTAAACCGCCTTAACCACAGTTGACCCACTCTCATAGAGCTCTAAGTTTATAGGTGTTAAACCGCCTTAACCACAGTTGACCCACTCTCATAGAGCTCTAAGTTTCTCCCTCCTCCCTACAACTGCCCCAGTCCCATACAACTGTGAGAGTTAACCCAGTCCCTTTTAATTCTGTTGTTTTGATTGACACCCATGCAGACACGCCCAACATTGTTGTCCTCTCTACTGGAGCCACAGCTGAAGGTAAAGAGGTGTCTTCTCTTCTCTACTCCTCTTCATCTGGTCTCTGGTGATCACTTCTCCTTTCATTGTCCTACATTTCTCTTTTAGTCTCTTCTTTCTACCTAAATCCTCAGGGTTGTTCTGAATAGACTGTATCAATGATGTAAACTCCTTCATATCAAACAGCCTGAGGGATTGGTTCAACAGTCTAGCATTTTCGGTTTGTGTGTGTGTGTGTGTGTGTGTGTGTGTGTGTGTGTGTGTGTGTGTGTGTGTGTGTGTGTGCGTGCGTGCGTGCGTGCGTGCGTGCGTGCGTGCGTGCGTGCGTGCGTGCGTGCGTGCGTGCGTGTGCGCATGTGAGACTGAACAGAGCATTTGGAGCTGACGCTCCGTGCCGTTGTGCCGGCTTTCCTAGTTAAGCGCTGTAACCTGGAGACCACACGTCAGAGCTTTCCCAGTGTGAGAAGATCCTTCAAATCTCCGGGCCGTTATGAGAACAGACAGTTCAAAGCCGTTTCACTCCGTTTTCCTTGGCGTAGATCAAGCAGGGCATGACGGGGGGGTGGGGGGTCATCTGGCAGTCAGCAAGGGGGTTCTGGAGATGAGAAGGGTATTTTACCTTACTAATCGACCAGAATACATATTGCTGTGGCCAGTCTTGAGAGAGGAGATCTCTTCAGAAGGAACAGCCCCTTTCTTTGGGGGCAGAAGGAGCAGCGAGCAGAAGAAACGGCTGCTGTCCCTGGGGGCAGAAGGAACAGCGGGCAGAAGAAACAGCTGCTGTCCCTGGGGGCAGAAGAACGGCAGAAGAAAAGGAACATGCAGGGTAGCACACAAACCTCTCTGCTGTTTTTTTTAATATTAACTATCATTCTACCATCATTCTATCTCTGTAAACAAATTAATTTATTGTATTTGAAGTCATCTTTTAATACCTTTTATATTAAACTTGGTCAATGTTGTTTTGCACACTCCTCGCCTTGATCCAGAGTTACAGTTGTTAGCATCAGACTCACACTGTATTGGCTATTGCAAGGCGTTAGTTGCCACTTGATGCATGGGTGGTGGAAACCTGTTTTTGACCCACACCTGACTGGAAAAATACTGCCCCCTATTGTGTAGAATGGGCAAGCTTAACAATTAGAGAGATTTTGATGGCTTGACAACTGTGTCAGAGCATCTCCAAAAGTGCAGCTCTTGTGGGGTGTTCCTGGTCTGCAGTAGCCAGTACCTCTCAAACGTGGTCCAAGGAAGGAAAAGTGGTGAACCCGCGACAGGGTCTTGGGCGGCCGAGGCTCATTGATGCACGTGGGGAGCGAAGGATGGCCTGTGTGGTCCGATCCAATAGACAAACTACTATGGCTAAAATTGCTGAACTTGTTCATGCTGGTTCTAATAGAAAGAATACAGTGCATCACAGTTTGTTGTGTATGAGGCTGCTGTTTTAGTGGCAAAAGGGGGACCTATACTATTAGGCATAATGTTATGGCTGATCGGTCAGAATGTCTCAACAGGTGTCATCAGCCAGTAGGAGATACTGACATACTTGTGTTTTGACATACGGTAGCGGTGGATGCATTGGTCTTTTTGGTATTAATACATGGCTGCATTTGTGTTTTGCAGGGTTGCCCACTTTGGGAGTTTGGCTGGCGTGAGACTCGGTAAAATATCAGTGCGCGCGCATGCGCGTTCTTGCGCGCGGAGAACACTTTTGTTAACCCTAATTTTAGAAATGTCAGTCCTTGTTTACTTAGTATAAACCGTGATTTATGAAAAAAAAACAGCTAATAGAATGGAAAAGCTTATTTATTTTTTATTTTTTTTTATTCTGAAAGCGTCAGAGTCACGCCAGATGCGTGAGAGTTGGCAACCCTGGCAGTGTGCTCCGACTCCCAACCATGTTCCGAATCTAACACTCTGAACTTTTCACACGCAACTGACGTACAGGTGCAAGGTTTTCATCGAATCAACGATCAGAGAATCATGCAGTGAGAACGTTTTAGGCAGATGTTACAGCTGTGGGACTACTCTCCTGTTATTAATAAGCTGTGGTCTAGTCATCAACAGAATATTAACAGATTGAAAGGGGAGAACATTTGATTTTGGCGTGACATTTCTTGCGTGTGCGTGAGAGCGTGAGATTGATGCTGAAAGCGTGAGTGTCACGCCAGATGCGTGAGAGTTGGCAACCCTGGTTTTGACATAGCTATGGTTGCGTATGTGTTTTGACATAGCTTTGGTTGCGTATGTGTTTTGACATAGCTATAGCTGTGTATGTGTTTTGGCATAGCTGTGGTGGCATTTGCTGACTGAGTGCTATCTGAACTTGAATCAGATGATGTAGTGGTTAGGGGGTCAGACTTGTAATCAAAAGGTTGTCAATTGGATTCTGTAAGTGTGCCTGCTAAATTACTAAAATGCACAATGTGAATGTCACATGGCAGACACAGTGCCCTCTACTGGTGTACACCAGCATCACACTAAAGGGAACAACATTGACGCTGTTCATCTGACAGGTTTTGCATTTTTAATGACTCAATTGTCGATTAAAAAAAGGTCAAAACAATAACTGATAACAGAAGTTGTAGCCCGTAAACACTTCTGTTACCTTCTCACCTCACACTGTTGCTATCATAATCACCTGACCCCGCCAAAGAAATACACCCTCATTGTGTGTAGATGGCACTCCAGGCTAGCATCAACACCTGATGATACTAACCTGAATAACGGTTTCCTGTGTTTGTCTTCTGTTGTCATGTCCCCTCTCCCCCGTCCCTCCCTAACACCCACCATGTCTCTCTCTTCACCACGTGTTCCTGGGGTGCCACCTCACCTACCCCACAAACCCCCGTCTGATCACCACCTGTATGATCTTTCTGCACCACCCTGCGCCGCCCGCCCTGCCCCTCCGTCTGCGGCACTGTGACCTCTGACCATCCAGCAGTGATCCTCTACAGACAGCACCACCTGACTACAGAGCTGCGTGTCCCCCCAATCCCTGCTCCCTCGCCCCCATGATCCCGGCCATGTCTCTGTTCCACCACGACATGTGTGTTTGAAGCGCTCTGTTTGTGTGGATGGGAGGCTAACCCTGGACCGCTACCAAGTATAAAACATCACTATCTTTCTTTTATCTCTCTGTTTCTCCTGGAAAACTTTCCAAACCTCCGTCAACGCTCCATGTTCTTCGGCCCGTAGGCCCTGGGGAACATTAGTACTGACCCCCTCCTGCTGGGTACCAGAGCTGCCAGTTTCTCAGGCCGCCTGCCCTCCTCCAGCTCGGCCTCATCTGTGTTCGCCCCGGGCCTGAGAAAGTATCCCCAGGACGGGGCGCTGTCCTCCCTCACGGCCACCTCTAGCCAGGCCAAGGCCCTGCTGGCCAGTCTGTCAGCCTCCAGCCTGAGCGCCGAGGCCCTGCTCCTCTCCTCCACCTTCCGCCAGCACCGCCTACTCCGCGAGCAACAGCGCGCCTCCTCCTTGCCTCTGCCCAATGGACGGCCGTCCGCCACCACCACCTCCACCTCCCCAACCACCCCCTTGCCCTCGCCCCCCTCACCCACGCCACTCACATCTCTCAGCCTGTCCTCTCTGGGCTTCCATCCCAGCACCCGCATCCTGCAGTACTCTGGGTCCGGCAGCTGCAAGGAGCGCAGCAAGACTCTGCCCAAATCCATCTCCCCTGGCAACTCACAGTGAAGAACTGGAGGATGAAAGAGGAGGAGGAAGAGGAGGAAGAGGAGGAAGAGGAGGAAGAGGAGGAACACAATCGGCGTACCACCATGTGCCGAGCATGAAGAGGAAACCAAGACACTGGATCTCCCTCTACTGTCCTCTTTTAGTTCCTATAGACAAACGCAGCACAACAGCCGTGTTTCTAGTGTTCTCTGGGGTACACGGAGGTACTGAGACACCCTTGAACAGTTACTTTCTCTCCTACTCTGTAGTGCTTTGTTTCCTAGATCCCCAGACAGAGAGCTCAACGATGGGGACTTCTCCTCACCTACTGGACTGGAACGGTCTGGACTGATCTGTGTGTGGAGAGAAGCTGTGCTTTATGAATTCTCAGTCCTTTATCGCACGATTTGCCAAATCTTACTGAATGGAACCTTAGAGTACATGTAATACCTAGACTGAGTAATATTATACAACGTAGAGTTGCAATAATCAAGGAGTACATTACAGTAGTACTGTGTTTTCAGAGTTAAATGACTCTAATTCCATTACCTTGCAGAATGTACATTTGTTAAGAAAAACAAAGCTAAATGGTGGTGGTTTCCGTTCCAGAAAAGATGTGTTTGTTATTTTATCTTTTAATGTTTTTCATCTCCTGTGTAGAAGTCTAAACTGGTGCTATAGTTACTCTGTCTGTACCCATTTTGTAAACAGTTTACAGTTTAATGATTGATGGAAACAGACCCCTTTCAATGTGACTGCTCTGTATTTAACGGTTCCTCCTGAGCTATATGCCAGGGGATACACAACGCTTCTTCACACCAGTGTCTGATGCTATTACCTTACACCCAAGAACCTGCACAATCGGTTGTCAGTGGAAGATCGTGTTGATGTTCCAGATGGTGGGATATAATCTTCAGATGTGAGAGTGCGCACAAAACCGAATCTATGTAATGTCACTTTTAGAGTATTGAGATTTTACAATAGACCAATTCTTTACAACTACAACTACTGAATAACTTAGAGAATTGTAATGGATCATGAGAAAATGTTGACTCAGTAAATATGAGCAGTGTATGACAATCAGGATGTTCTAAGATGTTCTGCAGAGTAGTTCTGACCCATGTTCTCGGCTCCTCAATTCAAGCCCTTGTGACCCTATGCACAAACGTACTGCAGTGTGAATACACACCGCCGTTCCAACACGCCAGTAAAACCTGGATCCGCCAAACTGTATTTTGAAAAGCACAGACTCCAGTTATATTTACTAGATGCCAGTCATTCACAATGAATACACACGTTTGGTGAATCTGTCTCTTTGTTAGTGTGGTATGTAACCGAGTGATGAAAATATAGGGTCAGTAACAGGAAGTTTGCTGATTTAAAACCTTGAAATACAGAAAATATGTTGTTGTGCCCCTGAGCAATGCGTTTTCCCAAATTGCTATTGTAAGTCTGCATAAAATTGTTGCTAAATGATGTAAATGTATTCCATTTGAAAGTTTGAAGAAGCACAAAATCCATAGAGAAATATGGGCACAAACGATTCATCTTCTAAAGAATACAAGGGGTGTGGACCAAATAACACACACCTACAATCCTACATGACAAGCAGCACATTGACTGACACCGCAGAGAATTGTCAATATTTGCTCCAGCTAAAACCCAGAACGTGTTTGTTGGGACCTCCCCCTCGACAGCTGCTACCGGCTTGATCCCCTTCCATCGGCTGCGCAAAAGTAAGCTAGCGGCTGGAAATTGCTGCTTGTCTCTCTATGGTGTATGTTACAACGAACACTCTGGTGCATTTGAGTTAACAAAGGCAGCGCCAGGGTAATGGAGTGTTCCAGTGAATGGGGCTATTCACACACCAGCGGCTCTTCACAGCTGAATTATCAGCTTCAAGTGTTATCAGGGTAAAATAAACTCCCATCAAAAATACACACCTTGTTTCCCTGTTGGGAATCTGACACCAACAACCGCTCGGAACAGCTCTTTCTTCTTAGAGGTGTTACCAAGGCTGCTAGGGGTTGTTATGGCCTTGTATAGCCCTAGACAAGTTAATTATTCAGTTGTTCAATAGACATGTGCATGAAATTGATTTCTTCTGGCGTCGAGAGGAGAACAACTGGCAGTGTGAAGCACAGCCAGCGGGGGGTGGAGAGATTGGCTCTGGTGTTCATGTTTGAAGGTCCGTATAATCAGGAGGGGCTATGACTGATAAACTGAGACGTTGATGCTAACAAGTCCTAGAAAGATGGCATCATCTACTGTAGATGCAACAGTTTGACATCTTTTTGATTTTAAAGAAGTTGTTATATTTTTAGCTTGCTCTTTGTGCTGTCTTTGGGGGGGGGGGGGTGGCTGTGTGCGTGTGTGTGCGTGTGTGTGTATATAAACTCACCGGCCACTTCGTTAGGTACACCTTTTAGGCTGCTTGAAAATGTAAACATCTAATCAGCCAATCACATTGCAGCACGTCAATGCATTTAGGCATGTTGACATGGTCAAGATGATCTGCTGAAGTTCAAACCAGGCATCAGAATGGAGAGGAAAGGTGATTTAAGTGACTTTGAACGTGGCATGGTTGTTGGTGGCAGACAGACTGGTATGAGTATTTCCGAAAGTGTTGATCTACTGGGATTTTCCCGCACAACCATCTGTAGGGTTTACAGAGAATGGTCCAAATAAGAGAAAATATCCAGTGAGCGGCAGTTCTCTGGGCAAAAATGCCTTTTTGATGGCAGAAGTCAGAGGAGAAAGGACAGACTGATTCTAGCTAATAGAAAGGCAACAGTAATTCAAATAGACACTTGTTACAACAAAGGAATGGACCCTCTTGGACACACTTTGGGTCAATTAAAACCTCTTGAGCATTGTTTAAATGCCACAGCTTACCTGAGTGTTTTTGCTGACCATGTCCATCCCTTCATGACCACAGTGTACCCATCTTGTAATGGCTACATCCAGCAAGATAACGCGCTATGTCACAAAGCTTCTTGAACATGACAATGAGTTCACTGTACTCAAATGACCTCCACAGTCACCAGATCTCAATACAATCGAGCACCTTTGGGATGTGGTGGAACGGGAGATTCACATCATTGATGTGCAGCCAACAAATCTGCAGCAACTGCGTGATGCGATAATGTCAATATTGACCAAAATCTCAGAGGAATGTTTCCAGCACCTTGTTGAATATCTGCCACAAAGAATTTAGGCAGTTCTGTGCGCAAAACTCACAGTTCTGTGGTCGAACCCGGTACTGGCAAGGTGAACCTAATTAAGTGGCTGTTGAGTGTATGTGTGCATGTGGTGTGTGTGTGTGTGTTTGTTTGTGTATTCATCCCTGCAGGGAGTAGTTTCATTCGGCCTGCATGTCGGATGTCATTGTACTGTATCATTAAGGCACAAAATGATAAATGTTGCAATTTTCCCCATGAAGTCACCCAGTGGACCTGTCTCAAGAACTGGCTGAGACTTAGTTTTCATCGGAGACCCACCAAAGAGCCTGACGACATGGGCCTATAGCAGCACAGTGTCCATGTGGGGGTGTGTGCGGTTGGTGGAGCCTTGGTATGCTGGCACATCAGTGGTTCTGACAACCCATTACTGCCGTAGGGATCGGAACAACGGGGAAGTAAATTGGCCGACACACAGCAGAATGTGTCAGAATGTGGCTGTGGCATTGCAATAAGCTCACCCTATGTCAGGCAAAAGCCAGCATGGTCACAGCCCAGCGTGTTGGTACAGGTTCACGCTGGCTTAATGATAGCTACCGGGTCCCTATAAAGCCAAGCCAAATTGAAGGAATTCATTTACTCATAGAGTAGCACACAGTCCATGCATTAAATTAGCTGATTTGAAGTCCAGCAGGGCAATGCGAGTGAAGGAAGTTGTTCATACTTCGCTGCTTTTACACAGGAGTGATCCGGGTTAAAAACCCCAGGACTGCTTAAAGCCCTTTAACTCTATTGTTATTGGACGGGAGGTTTTAGAGTCGTGGAGGGATATATTGGTGAATACGGAGAAACGAGTGCTGAATGCATTCTCTTATGACTGAAAGCCCCTGGCAATCAGATATCACGCAAACTTGACCTGGAAAAAGTAAAATTATTATAAATATATAAATATATCTTCGGTAACATGTTTGTGTATGATATTACTATAATTGTGAAGAAAAATGTGACCTATAAGCCTAGATTAAATTATTATAATATACAATAAAAATTCATCTTTCAGTTTTATATGAGTAGGCATTTTGTACAGATTTTACTTTGTAATTCTTCTTTGAGAGATACTGTTTTTCACATCAGTAAATTATTTATTCATAAACAGAACATTTTTATATTGATTTAAAAATATTTATCAGGGTTGTAATATACAATGGGGATCATTTTTAATTCGGGGATATTTTTTAGCACTCGTTTAGTTTGGTCTAGTTCTTCTTTTTTGGGGCCTGCTGATCAAAACAACGGATGTATAGGGCCTGGAGCTAATCCATCATGATGTCTGCTCCAATAAATCTACTACCTAAGATTCCCTTTGCTTTAATGGAAGCTGTTCCTAGGTCTGCTCTTAAGGGTTTGACTTTCTTTATAGGGCTTCTGTCGGGCTATTTTGAGATCCTAGTTTCTGTACCCAATTGGATGTGTTCTTTACTCTGGGCTGATTCCTTAAGTTGGATGTGAGATACCCTGATGATACGACATAACATTGCTGCTCTGATTGGTTGTTTTCATTTCCTAAGATAACCCTGGTTGGGTGATCCTTCTGAACTTGTGAGATCCCTGGACAGGGGAAATCAGGATTCAGATCAGTCATTTAGGTTTCAGTAGCGAGGTTTCCATTTATTTTTGTTAAAGGTATCCGCCTACATCATACTGTATATGTTTGAAAAAATCTGCATAAAGAAAGTATGTTAATTACCCAACCAGTGGTATGTTTCCATCAAACTGACTTTGTGGATAAAAACAGATGAGTAAGGTGTTTTTTATTTAACATATTCGCATACCAATTACATTTTAACAATTCATTCAGGCATCCACATGGACGCAACAAGCCAGCAACTCGCAGGTAAAATCTGGGAAGCTAATCGTACCTATAGTACATTTTATTCTTCAAAAAGCAGCAAACCACCATTTACTAATGATCATGTTAGCGAAATAGAATCCTGAATATTACCTCAACACGACAGAAGTGGTTGTCTCGACTGATTGGAGCACATCATAAAAATTTTTATATTTGGCCTCATTATCAAAAAATGCTATATGCATTTGTCAAAACAATAAATTAAAATGAGTACCTAATATTGTACATTATATTGTCAACAGCCATTATTTATATAAACAGTTAATTTTTTTATTTTGGTACAATACCACTTACCATCAGTCCACGTATATCTTATAATGTCCTTTGTTACATAAATTGGGGTCACTACTGTATGTCCTACTGCAAAAATGTTTGTGGTGTCACAGGATTTAGATTTAGTCTTAAAACAGGAAATGTAAACTAATTACTTGCTATGCCATTCAGCTGGTTATAACTATATTTTAAAGAAATCTAAAAGTAATACAACGTAATCCGTTTACATTACTGAGTTTGGGTAATCCAAAAGTTACGTTACTGATTACAATTGTGGATGGGTAACAAGTAACTGTAACGGATTACATTTAAAAAGTAACCTACCCAACTCTGTTCAGGGCTAATACCACACTAACACTATTGGTCTCAAACATACAGAAATATGTAAAATAAAATATCTAAATATGTTGTAATTGATATTTGCAGACTAAGGTGCATTTTCATTTCCATTTTTAACATGAAAAAATTTTTATGTAAAAAATATTCCACCTCATTTAGTGTCTTTTTGTCAACATTTAGAAAGTTTACAGGCATATTTGTTTTTTACTTCAGGCCTTGTTGAAAACCCGGTTACTGACCAACACATAATGTGGGATGGAGCTAGAATGTTAGCTTTTTCATCAGTCTACTGCAATGTTTGTTTACGTTAATAAATGAAAGCGGCGTATTATTCTACCTGACATCTGTGATAAACTGTATGAGGTTTTAACATGAATGTGTGGATGTTTCAAAATCTCGGCATTGAGAAGAAGAAAAAATAACATGTAAATAGAAAGAGTCAGTCCTAGAAAGTTAAAATGTTATGTCCAATATAATGTTTCATTAATAAGAATATGATGGGTACAAAGGTATATTATAAAACAATGCATGTATATTCTCAAGAAATCGCACGGTGCAGTTGAAATGTCTACATGTTTCTTAAAAAACTGGAGAGAGACAAAAGGAAAAAGTGGTGTACCGCTTCAAAGGTTAACAATGATAGAAAACCAGATATTTTAATCCTGGAGGATCTGTGAAAATGTGGTCATGGATAACAGAGAGCCATGCAAAATGATCCAGGATGACTGAACGCACCCTCACCAGAAAAACCCACCAATTATGGTCTCCCATTTGTAGAGTAGTGTGATATAATGAACAATACAGAACATAGATCTATATAAATATACGTATATACATATAAATGCCTACTGATAATTGAGATCTGGATGCCATGATATTCTGTGAGATGTGATTTTTTTTCTTTCATGTGAGAAGACTGGCAGTTGAACCTGTCTCTTTTGTACATACTTGCTGTGGTTCTGTGTGTAATAAAGTGCAGCTCTCTTGTACAGTCGTGGAGTCTTGATTTGCTTCATGGACCATAAAGTAGGTTTAGCTTCTCACCCTACTGGATCAATAAAGCAACACTTCACAGATGCATTTCTTTCTTTGGGTTGAAATTAACAGAAGTCTGTTTCATGACGCGACAGGAAAATGTATTGGCTGGCTGGGTTGTCGGGGACGTAAGTAAACCGAAGTCACATTTAACAAATGATCAATATACTACACATTTAAAGAACTTGAGTCACTCTGGTGTAATGTTAAAAAAACGGAATTTATGAAATTTTGCACAAAAGATGGCTGTCATGTTTATGTGTTTTATTTTATTTTCTTTAAAAATACACACATGAACAAAATAAACACTAAAATCTGATAAGATAATACACATTCATGACATATACTCAGTGTTTTATTTACAGAGTAAATTCATACAGATGTGCTTGTTTGGCTGGATAAAGCGTGAACGTACAGTACCATATTGGTTTTCTGTGTAAATGTTCACATGGATCCACTTGATAGACAGTAACCCCATGGAATTTCTTCAGGTGTCTTGGCGCTGTACGGGCCTCCGTCCGTCGGTGGCTCTGAACGGTGAGTTCCTCAGGTCTAACGAGAAGCACAGACATAACAACTGACACTTAACAACAAACCAGATGGCACTACATGCGTATACAGCGTCAGAAATGTTCTTTATAATCCATTACAAGTTGACGACAGCAGGGTGAATACCTGTGATGATATCTTCCAGAGCCCCGTCCTTCACCTGTGGCTTCACCTGCCTCTTTTTTAGCTCCGCTATCAGGTCCATTTTGGGCACCATGGGAGACTGGCAGGGGTCAAAGGTTATAGCTGAGACATTAAAATATATGTAGCTTTCAACCACATTACAGTGGCCAAGCAGTCTGTAGTTTTAAACAAAGAGACAATGTAACATGTCGAATATAATGATTTCTGAGCATTATTATTGATTCTAATCTTTTTTTAAAGAAAGTGTCCAATAGGGTGAATTTTAGCTTAGCCAATTTTAAATATATTTGAAATGCACTAACTTTTAATGCTGCTAAATTATTCATGGATGCCATGATTTTGTCACATCTAGAATTGTCTGACAAGCTGGGGACAAATTAACAGCTCATCACTAAAGCCATTAGCAACACTTTATAAGAAGAAAACATTAAAAGTTTTACACCAGCAGCCTAACAGTTCACATCAGTGTATTATCCTAAATAACCCTAAACTGCTGAGCTGGGAAGATGTAATCAAATACAAAAACACAGCTCCTCCTCCTTTTATTTCTTTCATAATCAAACGGAATAATAGTAGTCAGATTACTAGAAGCACCACACGAGGTGACCTAATTCCATTCAGGAAATTTCAGGCTTATTTGGTCAATTATTATTTTCTGTTACAGCAATACAAAACTGGATTTCACTGCCCTCCACATTCAAAGACATACATACATATTCCACTTTTATAACACACCTTACATATTGTCTGTCCGACAATTAGAACTGCACACACTCTGTAAGTCGTGTTGTGTGTTTGATGTGACAGTCATTGCTGCTGCCGCTTGATCTCTGCTGCCTGCCTCCGTGTTATGTCCTGTATGTGCTATCAATGTGGCCCTGTGATTATTCTTTTTTCCCTGGTCTCCTTTGTATTGTTTTTATTGTATGAACTGCTTTGATGCCTTCACCATCATCAGTGCTTGTTTGTTTGTTCTTGCTCCAATTGTATGCCACATGTTTGTATGTCCTACTGCCTCTTGCTTAGGCCTGCTGTAAATATAATTGTAATGTAATATATTTTACTTCTTGTATGCCTACTGACAACTTTCCAGGGACTACAGCTGGAAATTAGCCGTAGAGGCTAAAGCTGCTCCTTTCACTGTATAGTTAATTAAAGGGGACTGTCCACAACATTATAAACTAATAAACTAAACTAGTGGAACAGTCACATCTTAAGCTACAAATCTACTAGTCTAGCAGGGGTCAAAGCTGACCATTGACATGTATATGTTGTTTACACCACATTATAATGACCAGGCAGCTGTAGTGGAACAGTCACAGGTGAGCAACACCTGCTGCTCCTGACTGTAGGTCATCAAGGGTCTCGACCAGCCGTCATACCTTGTTGGCTGAGTTCTCTTTCTTCCTGGGGGAAGGGGAGTCTTTTGGGCTCTCTTTGCTCAGAGCCTCCAGCCTCTTCTTCTGTTCGTTGTCCTGCTCTGCTTGCTTTGTGGGGAAAGTACACAAGAGCTGTTAACAAGCATATCAATACAAAATGCCCCCAGGATGCAAGTGAATATACATCTTCCCGTGTGCCACAACGCCAGCCTCATGTTAAGGGACCAAAGTACCTTATAGGCTTTGATGAAGCGAACAAACAGAGGGAAGAACATGGAGGGCTGGGTGGTCTTGGGGTTTTCTCCAAAGTATTCCACTACAGAGCCATACGCCTCCTAGGGAAATAGAGGAGAGATTAAGTGGGAGCTTTCCCTCGTGACATGATGGGAAATATGTTTCTTTCTAAGATGAACAATGTGTGGGGTGAATGTTGTGTATGTGTGGGGTGAATGTTGCGTATGTGTGGGGTGAATGTTGCGTATGTGCGGGGTCGAATGTTGCGTATGTGCGGGGTCGAATGTTGCGTATGTACGGGGTCGAATGTTGCGTATGTGCGGGGTCGAATGTTGCGTATGTGCGGGGTCGAATGTTGCGTATGTGC
>JACXGM010026492.1:0-14850 GCA_016801145.1 Umbra pygmaea
TTAGCGTGTCACTCACTACGTTGCTAGGTTACCAGAGAGAGAGTGCCTTTGTTTATGCAACCGAAATTGCTTCGCAACCGCTGTATTTTTCCGACGAAGCAAAGGAAATTATCGAACGTTTTATCGAACGCATTTTATATTGATATTGATTACGTGTCTATCGCGAGACATATCGTTATCGTTTTATCGCCCAGCCCTATGTGTGTGTGTGTGTGTGTGTGTGTGTGTGTGTGTGTAGCGGAGAAAGTTACTGAAACCTGTCATTCTCATGTATCATGAGTGGTGAACACTGAATGATCATTGGTTGATTTATCTGTCAGTAAAGACACACGTGGGTTCATTGCTTCACCATACTTTGTTGAATCTGTTTTGGATCCGTCTATATAGTTACGAGCTAAATGCTTATTATTACTAATCTGATGTTTTGCTACTGTCAGATTTAATAGAAGATCACATGAAAAATGTAGGGGTAAGTGTTATGTGCCCATATGTGGCCAGTAGCCTAGATGTTAGTTTGGTGTCCCACTTAAATGTGAAACTGCAAGGGTTGGATGCAAGAACTAAAGTATTCAGCTGTAATGCATAATGCAATATTTTTGGTTGATGTGATTTAGATTTCTGATTTTTGGAGAGTGTGCGTTTTCGGAAAGCTAACTCAACCTCTGACTCAATAACGACTTGTGTTGTGAATAGGCCATAACTTCCCAGAGGAAATTGTTTGCAATGGATTTTTATCAGGTTACAAGAAAAGTATACTATCAGAGTTTTTACTGCTGAGCTGACATCGACTAGCCTGCATGACATGATAAAAGCATTCATTGCATATGATTACAGCCTGACCGATATATCGACGAGCCGATCTTATCGGCCGATATTAGGCATTTTCCAATCTATCAGTATTGGCAATAATAATGGCTGATAAATGAATATTTAAAAAATATAATAAAACCTGCCTCTGCTGTACTGGAGCTATTGAGGACTGACTGATTCAGTACACTAACTCATAATGTATATAGTTTATATTTTGCTGATGTTATTTATCAGAATTTCTTTCCCATTTTGTTCAAAGATATATTATTGAAGCTACTAAGTCTATTAATACTGGTAACATAAAGTTTCATATCTTAAGTTTGTATTTTTATACATTATATTTATCAGCACTTTAATATATTTTGATTATATAAAATATACACTAAGTCTTTTTAAATCTCATTTAAAAACATTTTTTTTAGGTTAGCTTTTACTTGATTTTTTTCCCTTGTGTTTGTTGGTTTAAATTTGTTTGTTCTATTATGTAAAGCACCTTGAGGAGCTACTTTACAGACGCTATATAAAAATGAGTTTTATTATTTTTGTTATGTTCCTCTGTTCTGCTGTGACATTAAAACAAACAAGTTTATTTTTAAACAGCATTATCATATTATTTTACTGAGGACTCATAATAACTACAAATAACTAATGTTAGGGAAATCTGTTTGTTTATCAGGGTAAAGGTACCCACCCATTAAGCCCACGAAAATCTGAGTTCAGTTATTTTTCATACATACTGACATAGTTTATTAACATATTAAATTTGTTAAAATCTAAGGTTAATCTCTCATTTGAAAAATACATTCATTTATTTGTGTATATTTTATCATATAAAATAAAGATATTTTATGAATAAAGTCAAAAGTCTGGCATGGGCTTAATTGGTACCGTGGCACCATTTAAGCCCACATGTGTTCCAAATAAGCCCACAACAAAAATGATTGACAAAATATAAAACTTAATTTTTTAAGTTAAATTTTTTTTAAGTTTAAAACTTCATTTTTTTTAATGTAGTGAACACCAAATATTTATTCAATAATATGTCTTATATTAACAAGTATCTAAAAAAAACATTTCATTTTATGTTAGCATTGCTTTAGTAAATTTGTCACATGAACCAATAATGACCATCATCAAACCGCAAACATGACTTGAGGAGCAGGTCGTTAACAAGAGATAAGACTACAATTATTATTCTCATAAGCTACATTCATAGGTTTTAGTTTTTTTATATTATCAATATAAAAAAATAAAGTTTAATTTACCGTTTAAATCAGTTAAACAGTCATTAACCTGTCTTACATTAACATTTATGTTACATTACATTAAGTATTTTTTAAAAGTTTGTTGGCATGCTTTTACCAACTCATCACCTGCACTATAACGTTTTAACATCAGATATCAAACACATGACTTGCAAAACAGCTCATAAAGAAGAGGCTAGCCTACCTTAATTGCTTTAGTTTTTTTTTTGTACAACATTTCGATTTCTTGGTGGTTTGCCTGATGAAAAGGGCACCCTGCAGGTTAGCCTGGCAAAAGATGAACCTCTGTTCAATATCCTTAACCTTCTCCTGTATAGGCAGATTGAATCTATTTTTTGGGACTCTGTCAAGA
Organism: Umbra pygmaea; assembly: GCA_016801145.1. Taxonomy (NCBI): domain Eukaryota; kingdom Metazoa; phylum Chordata; class Actinopteri; order Esociformes; family Umbridae; genus Umbra; species Umbra pygmaea. The sequence continues at coordinate 2,428 of JACXGM010026492.1, forward strand.
AACCAGAGGTAGTAAAAGTACTGAGTAAAAGTACTTTTCTGAAGTACTGAGTTCACAAGTTTTGGGAAGTCCCTACTTAAGACCAAAATGATCAGGTAAATGGATTTAATATCTTAACAGTTACCTATATTAAAGAAATAGAAAGAGTATGACTTCCTACAATGACGTCCTACAGTAAGGAGTACATACACTCACCTAAAGAATTATTAGGAACACCCGGTCAAGTTCTCATTAATGCAATTATCTACTCAACCAATCACATGGCAGTTGCTTCAATGCATTTAGGGGTGTGGTCCTAGTTAAGACAATCTCCTGAACTCCAAACTGAATGTCAGAATGGGAAAGAAAGGTGATTTAAGCAATTTTGAGCGTGGCATGGTTGTTGGTGCCAGACGGGCCAGTCTGAGTATTTCACAATCTTCTCAGTTACTGGGATTTTCACGCACAACCATTTCTTTTCACACCATTCTTTGTAAACCCTTTACAAAGAATGGTGTGAAAAGGGAAAAACATCCAGTATGCGGCAGTACTGTGGGCAGAAATGCCTAGTATATTTTTTTTTTTTTTTTTTTTTTTTTTGGGGGGGGAAATGCCTTGTTGATGCTAGAGGTCAAAGGAGAGTGGGCCGACTGCTTCAAGCTGATAGAAGGGCAACTTTGACTGAAATAACCACTCGTTACAACCTAGGTATGCAGCAAAGCATTTGTGAAGCCACAACACGCACAACCTTGAGGCGGATGGGCTACAACAGCAGAAGACCCTACCGGGTACCACTCATCTCCATTATAAATAGGAAAAAGGAGGCTACAATTTGCAAGAGCTCACCAAAATTGGAAAGTTTAGACTGGAAAAATGTTGCCTGGTCTGATGAGTCAGTTTTGGGCGTAAACAGAATGAGAACATGGATCCATCATGCCTTGTTACCACTGTGCAGGCTGGTGGTGGTGGTGTGATGGTTTGGGGGATATTTTCTTGGCACATTTTAGGCCCCTTAGTGCCAATTGGGCATTGTTTAAATGCCACGGCCTACCTGAGCATTGTTTCTGACAATGTCCATCACTTTATGGCCACCATGTACCCATCCTCTGATGGCTACTTCCAGTAGGATAATGCACCATGTCAAACCTTAATTCATTTTAATTTGGTTTCTTGAACATGACAATGAGCTCACTGTACTAAAATGGCCCCCACCGTCACCAGATCTCAACCCAATAGAGCATCTTTGGGATGTGGTGGAACAGGAGCTTCGTGCCCTGGATGTGCATCCCACAAATCTCCAACTGCAAGATGCTATTCTATCAATATGGGCCAACATTTCTTAAGAATGCTTTCAGCACCTTGTTGAATCAATGCCACGTAGAATTAAGGCAGTTCTGAAGGCGAAAGGGGGTCAAACTCAGTATTAGTATGGTGTTCCTAATAATATTTTAGGTGAGCGTATATACCATAAATACATTTTGCCAATTTACAAGGAATTTCAATGAGGACATGACATGTTTTTTGACTACTGATTGTAAAAGTGTCCCATCAGGCAAAAACAGATCCCCAAAAATTGTGTGATCCAAACCTCTCACTTTAAACTGGAAACTGTGACATGATGAAAAAAACTGCAATGTACTGTTGTATCATTGACCACTGCAAAACAGATGTCTGATTCATAGTTGCAAAGTTGTCTAATTGCAGCAACTTGCAACATGATCAGTAGAGTGGAAGATCATGGGCCTCATTTCTAAAACTTTGCGGTGGATTTGCATCAGAAGTGGCGTACAGACGAAATATAGGACGTGCGTATGCAAATAAATATTCAAATTTATAAAACCGTGCGCACGCACGTCCTACGCCGTTTTCCCTTTATACATCACAATCAACTCTAAATGTGGCTCGGCTTTTGCGGCTGCATGTCATGCCTATAATTGCCCATAAATAGTCAGTGAAATGCCCAGAAATTAATATTAATTGATTGAGAAATCATGGCAAACAGAGAGGAAAACCAAGAAAAGAAACTTCACTCAATGTGAAGTAGAAAATATTGTTGGCGAGGTGGAAAAGAGGAGGAAAATGTTGTTTGAAGGGCAAAGTGTGCCTACAGTGCCTTGCGAATGTATTCGGCCCCCTTGAACTTTTCGACCTTTTGCCACATTTCAGGCTATAAACATAAAGATATGAAACTGTAATTTTTTGTGAAGAATCAACAAAAAGTAGGACGCAATCATGAAGTGGAACAAAATTTATTGGGTATTTCAAACTTTTTTAACAAATAAACAACTGAAACATTAGGCGTGCAAAATTATTCCGCCCCCTTAAGTTAATACTTTGTAGCGCCACCTTTTGCTGCGATTACAGCTTTAAGTCGCTTGGGGTATGTCTCTCAGTTTTGCACATTGAGAGACTGAATTTTTGCCCATTCCTCCTTGCAAAACAGCTCGAGATCAGAGAGGTTGGATGGAGAGCATTTGTGAACAGCAGTTTTCAGTTCTTTCCACAGATTCTCGATTTGGATTCAGGTCTGGACTTTCACTTGGCCATTCTAACACCTGGATGTATTTATTTGTGAACCATTCAATTGTAGATTTTGCTTTATGTTTTGGATCATTGTCTTGTTGGAAGACAAATCTCCGTCCCAGTCTCAGGTCTTTTGCAGACTCTATCAGGTTTTATTCCAGAATGGTCCTGTATTTGGCTCCATCCATCTTCCCATCAATTTTAATCCATCTTCCCTGTCCCTGCTGAAGAAAAGCAGGCCCAAACCATGATGCTGCCACCACCATGTTTGACAGTGGGGATGGTGTGTTCAGGGTGATGAGCTGTGTTGCTTTTATGCCAAACATAACGTTTTGCATTGTTGCCAAAAAGTTCGATTTTGGTTTCATCTGACCAGAGCACCTTCCACTTTTTTGGTGTGTCTCCCAGGTGGCTTTTGGCGAACTTTAAACAACACTTTTTATGGATATCTTTCAGAAATGGCTTTCTTCTTGCCACTCTTCCATAAAGGCCAGATTTGTGCAGTATACGACTGATCTATCCTATGGACAGAGTCGCCCACCTCAGCTGTAGATCTCTGCAGTTCATCCAGAGTGATCATGGGCCTCTTGGCTGCATCTCTGATCAGTCTTCTCCTTGTATGAGCTGAAAGTTTAAAGGGACGGCCGGGTCTTGGTAGATTTGCAGTGGTCTGATACTCCTTCCATTTCAATATTATTGCTTGCACAGTGCTCCTTGGGATGTTTAAAGCTTGGGAAATCTTTCTGTATCCAAATCCGGCTTTTTACTTCTCCACAACAGCATCTCGGACCTGCCTGGTTGGTTCCTTGTTCTTCATGATGCTCTCTGTGCTTTCAACGGACCTCTGAGACTATCACAGAGCAGGTGCATTTATACGGAGACTTGATTACACACAGGTGGATTCTATTTATCATCATTAGTCATTTAGGTCAACATTGGATCATTCAGAGATCCTCACTGAACTTGTGGAGAGAGTTTACTGCACTGAAAGTAAAGGGGCTGAATAATTTTGCTTGTCCAATTTGTCCGTTTTTTATTTGTTAAAAAAGTTTGAAATAACCAATAAATTTTGTTCCACTTCATGATTGTGTCGCACTTGTTGTTGCTTCTTCACAAAATTACAGTTTTATATCTTTATGTTTGAAGCCTGAAATGTGGCAAAAGGTCGAAATGTTTAAGGGGGCCGAATACTTTCGCAAGGCACCGTATTACCGATGACGAAAAGGCGTTGGAGTGGCAAAAGGTTGCAGACGCTGTAAGAAAGTCGGACCATGGCCCAAATAAAAAGTGGTCAGATATCAGTCGATGTCAAAGCGTCTAGCGCTTCATCGCGAAAGTGTCTGCCACATGTGGGGGAAAATTGGTTACATTACAACAACATGTCTGCATCACAAATTATTTGGACATTGATCGAATGAAAATGCTTTCGATTAATGAAAGCATTTTCATTCTCATTTGGTGCCCTTATTATGGCAACATAAGTGCAGTAAATAGCACAGATTACATTTGGGAAACCGAACATAGCTGAAATTGCGCTTTTTTGTTTGCGTGTTCACCCGCGGTGTAAGGAAACGTTATGTAATCATGCGACACACCAATTACACCTATTAACACGTCTGGCATAACCCAGCTAAGGGTTGGCTGTGAAATCCCAGACCTGTCAGCCAATTCCCTCTGGAAAGTGCCAGTCGCCAGAAATCTAAGTGTTGTAAGGACTTGAAGTGGGACTGGCACGGTGTGGTTTCTCCGAGTGCTCCTCTGTAACGCTGGGCCCAATAGAGCACAGAGGTCCAACAGGACGCCCCCAGGAAATCGGAACCGGCTCATAAGCCACTCGTCTTCGTTTGCCAGCAAATCTTCTTGCTGTCTGAAAATGCGTTTCCTCCGAATCCTTCAATTTGCCACATCTTCTAACAGCGCAAGATCAGCCATTGTGCGTCATTACGTATTGGGTTGGCATAATGCCTTTTTATGACCATACAGGTGATTGTATCTGATCAGCTACAGAAGTTGGTGTTCATGTAATTGTAAATGGGATTCAACACAAATGGAATTAATTCCACCTTTCAAAATGGTTCAGACATCTGTCACGATGGAACAATTGATGGATGGAAATTAAACGGACTAACAGCATATACATGAACACCATGATTCCGTAGCTGATGATATTTATGAACAGGGCTGCCGACAGGAATCTGTGGGCCCGGGACAAACTCCACATTTAGGGCCCCCCGCAAAAAAAAATTACTGTGCAAAAACAAAATTTTGGGCCCCCCTCAGGACTGGGCCCGGGACAACATTCCCGTTTGTCCCCCCCTGTCAGCTGCCCTGTTTATGAACACAACTTTCCCCATGTGGAAAATGAAGATATCTATCTAATCTAATGTATGTCTGCTCCGCCAGACGGACGCATTGACAAGGATATGTTTTAAATTGACAAGGATATTATTTATGAGGATGAATTACATAACATGCCAATATAATTACAGAACATGTTTGAGTGTTCTTTTCGCAAATATGTCTTTGTTTGCATTTAAGTTGATAGTAAGAACATTGTAGCAGTTGATTGTAAGAATGGCTTTGTGAAATGTTCATATTATTAAAGAGAGGCATTATTTCGATTTCGTTTAGCTACACAACGGTCTGCAGTTTCAGACAGCTTCACGTGTTTCACACATCTACCGGCAGTGTGGCCATTTCTCATTTCACCCGTTTTTGTGCGTACGCATGGGTCAGAGTTTCCGTGAAGGACCACATATTTTCCTGTCAAGTTTGCCAATTATTGCGTAGAGAGCGGCGTATGCCTTCTTTTGTATACGTTTAATAAATGAGGCCCCAGGACATGTGTTTGCCTAGAAATACACCTCAAGATGTTGCCTTCTTTTCACACTGCTTGCTTAACCTGTAACATACTCAGAAGAACCTGTACCACCCAAGGCTATAGATGTTGCTAGATCTCAAAGAGGAATGCTTTGCTGATCCTGTCCCACTAACTGGGTGCAATTGATGGTAATGGACAGCAATTAGATCTTTTGGGTTACAGTAGCCAGGTTCCGATCCTGGTCACGGCATTTCCGCCTATGCTTGGAGCCCCCTCACGGGGCGGGCAAATTAGTTAAATCGCTACACAGGGTAGGGTACTAGGTAGTTGGATCACCCTACCTTGCCATGTCGCTTTTCAGTTTCTCTTCTCGCGTGGGTACAGCACGTGATACTTTAGTTGTGGACTTATCTTTGGAAAATGTGTAATCCTACTGAATAAAAGCCTCGGCGTTGGATGAGCAGTGTGTTAAGTACTGGACAGCTTGGCAGCGTGCTTGGAGGAAGCATGTGAGCAGTGTGTTAAGTAATGGACAGCTTGGCAGCGTGCTTAGAGGAAGCATGTGAGCACCTGATAAGGAGTTTCTGACAAGGCACAGTCAGGGGGATGATTAGACATGACCAATTAGGAGCAAAATTTGATGAAATTAAACCACGAACAACAATTAGATGTTTTACCAATAATGAAGCAGTTGTAAATGAGCGGGCATGCTAAGCTACTTTTTAGCACAGCTGTTTGCCAGATATAGCAACTCCCACATCACCTTAGGAGTGTTGACGATATGGACGAAACTCGTCCTATCAAGCAGTTTATTTTTTCTCAACTGTACTCCACAAAGCCTAACCCTTCACAAGGAGATGCCAAAGTTTAACACAACAAGCCAAAATTGTCTGACAGTCTTCCCCTAGTGTGAGTCGGGACTCCCGGAAAGAGTTGGTATTCCGCAAGAAGGATTAGAACCTTCATTGCAATAACGTCCTTTGCCATTTCAGAGCCTAATTCAGAAGACCCATGACTCAGAGCATTTATCGTGGACCAATAAACTGAGCTTTGCCCAACCCCCAACAGATGGATGGAAATGAGGTGACTTATCCAGGGTGCTGTTGGAAGAGCTCTAATTAGTGCTTATCCCTTCTCGAGCGGATTAGTTCTTATTTAGCCTATACCTTGCCTTCTCCCTGTACAAAGGGGAGGCTACTTCTGTGTTCTGTTTTCATACTTTTTAACCAGTGTCTCTGTCCAAGTTCCAAATTGATTTGCTGCTTGCTTCCTTTTTTGTTTTTCACCTTGAAAATATTTTCTGTCGCGCTCATGGTGATTTTTGCGTGACGCTGCCTCATCTTCCTCTTAGTGTTCATGCTGTCATCAACATAATCTTGCCATTCTTCTATGGGGATTAGCATTAGCATAAGTCTTAGGAACACTGGACATTGATTCCCACCGACCCTCCTTATAAAACACTAGAGATTTGTCTCTTTTAATATAGTAATTTTTTTTGTTTTTACACCTGACATACATTTTTTTCCCCCTGGGGTGAAGGTATTTGAAAACAGAGGTGAAAATGCTGAACCAGGGTGCTGTAATGCTCTTTACAGGGCTGTGTGGGGCGTTGGTGGTTCTGGCGATCATCTACTACACCTACTGGTAAGTTCTGTAGAGTGAACAGTGATCCGCATCCAAACTTTACAGACATGACTGGTTCTAGTCAGCTCATTTGTTCATTTCAACTACTTGAGGTTGTGTGCTACCAGAATATACACTAACCAGATTGTTAAACCTCACACTGGTTTTGGAAAAGTTTACAGTAAACTGGACATACATTGTTGTTAGCTTTGAAGCTTGTTAATTGTGTGAGGTGGCTGTATTATGGAATGGTTGTAAGTTGGGACCTTCTGTGGTAGACCAACTTGGCCCACTTGCATGTTATGGCTTTCAAAAGGCCATAGGAGGCCAGCCTGTTTCTTTTTTGTTTTTTTGTACTGTTAATCAGTTTAGCCTTGAGTTGCTATTGCTAATCTCCTCCCCATCCCATGTTCTTCCACGTCGTGTGTGTACTCTTAAACTGGTAGCCTGCTAAATGACTCTTACCAGTTAGATATTCATGACAACTTGGAACAATTTATTTTTAACCTGCCTTGTGGACTAGGCCATATTTATACACTCCATTCATGATGTGCGAGGGGGTTAGAGTTACAGTAGAAGAAGGTGGCATCGGGAGTTTATTTAAAATGTGGCTAGTGAATATTAATATTTTCCAGCATAGCCACAGAAATGGAGCTGATTCTTGGGTCCGCGTGGCGTAGTGGGCTAAGTTGCTGCATTGCAGGGCAGTCTACATGACGTTGGTCATAGGTTCGAGCCTGAACATGGGTTCTCCGACATTTCCCGGGCCTCCTGCACAGGGCAGTGCAAATTGGCATAGCGCTGTCCTGGATTTGGGTTAGATAAGTCAATTATCTATCCTGCCACATCACTTTCAAGCGACTACTTGTGTTCAGATCATGCGCCTGTAAATTAATTGCGGAACTATAGTCTGTGAACGTAATCAACCGATGCATGATCTGATTAAAGGCTTCCATGTTCAGTAAACAGTGCGAAAAGAATCGGTGGCTTGGGCGACGTGGTTGGATGAACCATGTGCACGCCCCTCATCATCCCACAGATCTGTCCAAGGAGTTGCAGAGCTGCAGACAAGGCAGGGTTAGTGGGAATTGGGAAGGGAGGAAATTTGAAAAATTCACACAAAAAAGAAATGGGGCATGTTCTTGAAGATTCTTTGTGTGTAATGCAATGGCAATAAACTGAGTGCACGTTTGTTGTGACTGGTATTTCATATTGATTGTAGTTCAGTTTTACCTGAAAATTTGAAACAGTAATATTACAAGATACTGTTAATAAGTATTTATATATATTTTATATATGTATTTATTATGTGTTTATACAGCAGATTATACACTTGGATGTGATCAATTCACAGCAGGTGATATATCGTAAAAAAAATCTGTTTTATATTGTGAACTCTAATGCCCATTTTTTATTAACCACTTTTAAAGTGTGGTGCCCTGCTCTTGTCCATGGGTTTCCACTACCAGGAGATCAGTGAAGGATTTGTGAATTTCAAGCGTTTGAGAATGACAGTGAGAATTTGTGCTGCTATACAACACCATATAGAGAGAGGAAAACAATTGTATTGCTCAACCATTTACAGAAAATATTAAAAACTATTGGTAAAACAACAACACCAGGCAACTTGTAAGTCTGCATAGATTAGTAATATATTTCAGTTTCATACGATCAACTTTGCGATTTCTATGGGACAATATTTCCCTACTATGTAGTGTTATATACAAAAGCACCACCTAAAATGCATAATAATTATCAAAAACAGACCCGCAATTGCCTGCATTGCAATGTCTGATCAGAACTCAAAATAATAACTTAATAATTTAAATCATATTACTCATTGCATTTTTTTGTAATGTTAGTATAAGTGCATATAAGGGACATACTAGTGATGGGCAAACGAGGCTTTCTGAAGCCTTTGAGGCTTTCCTCAAATTGCACCAAAAAGCAGTTCACTACTCAAAGCTTTTCTACACAGTGCTCTCCAGTGACCCCTGATAGTAAAACAATATATCACCATGTCTGAGGTACAAATAGAATGTTTCACAATTCGTTTCTCAGAATTACGTAGTGTCACGGTTAGACGTCAGCAGCAGTATATATTTATATTAAATTTGAAGAGGTTTCACCTCCCACCACTGTTTTATTACACTTGAAAGTGTTGGTTATCTAGTCAAATACTGTGCATTTATGCTGTCGTTCAGGATGCTGGATACAAAATATTATCGTGGTGAGGCTCTATTAAAAGGAGTGAGTGGAATTAAGTAGGGCTGCAACTAACGATTATTTGGATAATCGATTAATCTGTGGATTATTTCTTTGATTAATCGATGAATCGGATAAACAGATTAACAAATATTTCCATAAATTTACTTAAAGCTACACTGTGTATTTCTTTGAGTTGATTCTTAGCAAAAACCCCTTTGTTCTTTCAAAAATATGTGCTCATTCATGTGTAATTACTTCCACCTAATAATCAAAGTATTTTCGTAAGCGTAGAATCTTCCATTCACAATACCTACAATGGTGCCGCTGGAATTGCGGCAGCCATGTTACGCCTCCATCTTTAAAATACATTAGCCAAAGAGGGACATGACTAGAAATTCAAGCTCGGCCTTTCGCGCTTTTACACTAGTGGCACCGTGACGAATGCCAGGGGGAGATTACTCACGACTGCCGGGAAATTTCAAAGTCTGTTGAAGATGTAAGATCATGCCTGTTCTCGAGGACATGTAATAGCAGTGCTGGCTCAAGCTGTAAAGTAGTCAAGTACGTTTTGCTGGCAACACAAACAGGGATTTTTCGTTTCAAAATAATAGCGCTCGTGGTTCATTGCAATAATCATTATTTATTGCATAGGTAGTGTCCATGTTCATGTTTTGCTAAAATTAGTATTATGTTGAAATAAAACAGACTCTAGTGAATGTTTTTCAAATGTAATCGTGTTTTCACATGAGACACTGACAGTTTATTCAATCAAATTGTGTGTAAAACATATTTGTTTCTTTTATTAATAAAACATTTTAAATTATTATTTTTGCTATCACATGCTCTTATTGTTTCTTTACACACAATACGATTGCATTTGGTTACAATTCACATGCTGTGTAGTGAGTTAACAATTATTATTGCAATGAATCAAAACAAGCGCTATTGTTTTTAAAGAAAAAACGAATATCCAGGTTCACTTTGCTGGTATAATAAGGCGAGGGGCTTCAGTTGCTTGTCATATACAATTTCACCACTAGATGGGAGCAGATCCTACACAATGCAGCTTTTTAAAAAAGTTTGTTATTCCAAATTGACAATTTTAACACACAACAGACCTAAATATGTGCTATAATATGTAATATGTATAATATATGTGCAAAAAATATGCTCATTTCTTTAGTAAGCTGCAAATGTTGTAATATTGTAATAGTAAAATCTGATTTGTGTTTTCAATTAGTTTTGCACCGTAACTCTTTATGTTTGTTCACTTAAGCACTAACGGGTAGTGTTAAATGAGTTTGCTAGATTAACTTTAGCTCTACCGCGTCTGTTCTACTACAAACATTAATTAGCCAGCTAGTTAAATACACTTGTCGTGCAATGTTGAAGTATATTTGATTTAATAAGCTGGATCGCGACCAAACACCGGCTGTTTGAAAAATAAGTACTACCTGCTGTGGGAGGAACAGCCTGATCTCTTAGAAATCCGTGAAACTGCCACGGAGTATGACCATCAGAATCCGTGACAGTTCCACGGAATGGCCGAAAATTCTGTGAAATGAACACGGATTGAAATCCGTGGCCGTTTCACAGAAAAGTCCGCGATTGGCGCACAGTGAGACCTTGCTGGTAACTCGATGTAAGCCTTTCCCAAACCCCTAACCTAACCTTAACCACTCAGAAACCTTGCTGTTAATTCGATTTAAGCCTTTCCCAAACCCCTAACCTAACCTTAACCACTCAGAAACCTTGCTGTTAATTCGATTTAAGCCTTTCCCAAACCCCTAACCTAACCTTAACCACTCAGAAACCTTGCTGTTAACTCGATGTAACTTGTATTTAGGGAGTAAAAAATGATTAAAAAAACATGTTTGCAACACGTCTGCATCGCGTTGGAATAGAAAACAGAATACATATAAAGTGTCCGCCTGGATTCGAACTCGCAATCGTTGGTATGTTAGTCGCATGTCGCAGGACAAAGACCTGAATATTTAAAAAGGGCAAAGTGAGATCTAACGAAGTTTAGAACGTCATGAATCACATCTTTGTCTTTGATACAAGCATCGGCACATTGTGTCAATCGTGTTTTTAACATTGCTTAGGATGTTCTAGTTCTAGTAACAATCGTCCAATCACTAAGAAATATATTTGTTTTCACTTTATTTGGATAGTGAAGGTTACTATCTGTAAATGCTCTACAGATATGTATACTATTAACAATTTGATTGATTGCTAAGATTAGGGTTAGAATAAGAGTTAGGGTAAGGGTTAGGGATTGATTGATTGATTGATTGATTTTTATTTAAATGGGACCATGTGCAATTAATAACATAAATGTAAACATTTGATGCATTACACCAGAGTTAGCCTTAGGCTAATTTACATCTGCAGTCTCCAGGCACAAATAAATACAATACATTCAGCATAGATTAAAGTATCAACAGGGAAGTGGTTATGGTCAGGGATAGGATAATGTTTAAGGTTAGGGTAAGTGAAAGTAGATAGTTAGTCAATCTTTAGATACTTTACAGACTATCCAAATAAACTGTTGCTTTTTATTCTGAATCCTCAAGGAAACATGTCAATTCAAGTATAGAAACAAATTTACACACAAATTGGCTGTTGAATTTTGTGTTGGAGTTTGTAACCTTACCCACCAGTTTCCTGTGTCCCGTGCGAGTACTAGGTATTTCTATCCTCCGATATAGACAGAGTTGTAAAAAGTACAGTAAAAAAGTAAAAGTACTCTGCTGGGTTCACCTGTTTTGGGAAGTTCCTGAATAAAACCTGAATGACCAGGTAATGGAAGGTAATAGTTTACTAGTTACCAAAAATAATATTTATTTTCACTTTCTATAAATTATATTGATCACTGGTTAGTTATAAACTCCCTTTACCTGGTCATCTGGTCTTAATTATGAACTTCCCAAAACTTGTGAACTCAGATGAACCTACAATAGCACTTTAAAGCAGGCTGGGGGTAAATGGAACCAGTCCAAACCATGAGGTATGGTACGACAGCCCTGCAATGGAAAAGCCCCATTAGGTCACCTATTGTGTGTTGAGAGATGACACTTCTCAGACGGGGTTGTTCTCATGCCGCTCTTTGACCAAAGGTGTGGCACAGAACGATAGTCCTGCTTACCTGAACTAAGGGTGTGTTTGCTCAGAAGAACAACCCTTACAGTGAGATGTAGGGTTATTTTGATAAGCTATTACTTTTGCTCAATAGATCACATCCTATAATAAATACCCTAAAAACTGGG
>JACXGM010026493.1:0-14850 GCA_016801145.1 Umbra pygmaea
CACACACACACACACACACACACACACACACACACACACACACACACACACACACACACACACACACACACACACACACACACACACACACACACACACACACACACACACACACACACACACACACACACACACACACACACACACACACACACACACACACACACACACACACACACACACACACACACACACAAAGTGCTTAAAGAAGGTGCACACAACTCAAACACCTACACAAACAAACAGCAATTCACCACCGGCAAAATTCCTGATTTGGGTCAAACAACAACCTACCCAGATTTTAATTTAGGTACTGAATGGAACCAGGGTCTAGACTTAATCTTATTCAACACTTAGATTTGACAACCCACTGGGAATTCTGCTTTCGTGAAAGAATGTACCCTCCAATATAGAGGGAGAATGATATAGAGCGAGACAGAGAGATGGATGAAACAGTAAATGTCTAGGAGAGAAATTTTGTTGTTTTCTCTTGTCAGGAAGAGGAAGTGCTGGGGGTGTGAGAACACTGGGCCCGGCGGTCGGGTCCCAGCAGGACGGCACTAGGCTTCCCTGGCAGGATGCAGGCAAAGGGGATTGTGGGAAATTACACGGGATTAGAACAGGGCGTTTAATGCCCTCATCCAACAGGACATTTCATCAAGAAGCAGGCCGTCTTACTGGTAAAAAAATATTACTCCCAACCCCCTTTTCCAGCTCTGTGGATTAGACCTTGTAGAACCTGTTTTTTTTCTTCTTTGTGTTGCTCTTGCAAGCTGGCGCCTCACAAAGCAGTTTTCCGAGCACACAGACAGAGGGTGAAAGAAAGAAATAGGCTTACTGGTACTGGTGGGAGAAAAACCCTGCTGTTCTGAGTACATTGAACGGCCTCATCTCACCATCTACTCAGTTTGTCCAGGGGGAGTGGAAAGGCCATTGTGGTGGGGGGCCCACTCCAATGCAAACTGAGCAGCAGGAACCCAGTCAATGAGAGGGGGGTCATTCCTGTCAAGTGAACTATGTCAATGGCACTAGTTATTGAAATGCTTTCCCATGTTTAGCTCCATAGTGTAATCGAACATGCATTTACATCAAGATGAAAAGTCACTATATTACAATGAGCAGGTAAGGGCTAGCCGAGAACCCAGGCTGGTTTGAACAACAGACAAAGACTAACCTGATGAACCAGGCTGGTTAGTACAGCTGATATAGGTTGGTTGACAAACCCGGCTGGTTTCTACATCTAATATAGCCTGGCAGAGAATCCAGGCTGGTTTGTACAACTGATATAGGCTAGCCGAATGAACAAGGCTGGTTTGTACAGCTGATATTGGTTGTTTGAGAAACCAGGATAATTTGTACTGCTGATATAGGCTGGCCAAATGAACAAGACTGGTTTGTAGAGCTGAGATAGGCTGGCAGAAAAGTCACGCTGGTTTGTACAACTGATATATATTCTGGCCTAATTAACAAGGCTGGTGTGTATAGCTGAAATAAGTTGGTCAAAAAACAGGCTGGTTTGTACAGCTGATATTGGTTGGTTGAGAAAACAGGCTGGTTTGTACATGTAATATAGGCTGGCAGAGAAACCAGGCTGGTTTTTACAACTGATATAGGCTAGCCGAATGAACAAAACTGGTTTGTATAGCTAATATAGGCTGGCAGAAAAGTCAGGCTGTTTTTTATAACTGATATAGTCAGGCCTAATTAACAAGGCTGGTGTATTCAGCTGATATAGGTTGGTTGAAAAACCAGTCTGCTTTACAAAGCTGATATAGTTTGGTCGAGAAACCAGGCTGGTTTGTACAACAGATATAGTGTAGGCAGGCAGAGAAACCAGGCTGGTTTGTACAGCTGACATAGGCTGGCTACTGAACCAGGCTGGTGTGTACAGTTGATATATGCTGGCAGAGAAGCCATGCTGGTTTGTACAAAAGATATAGGCTGGTCTAATTAACCAGGCTGGTTTTAACAGCTGATACAGGTTGTTTTTAGAAACCAGGCTGGTTTGTACAGCTTTTATAGGCTGGCAGAGGATCCAGGCTGGTTTGTTCAACGTATAAAAGGTGGCCCAATGAGCAAGGCTTGTTCGTGCAGTTGATAAAGGTTGGCCTAAAGAATCAGGCTGGTTTGTACAGTTGACATAGTTTGGTTGAAAAACCAGGCTGGTTTGTACAGCTGATATAGGTTGGTCAAGAAACCAGGCTGGTTTGTACAGCTGATATAAGTTGGCAGAGTAACCAGCCTGGTTTGTATAACTTATATATGTTGGTCAAATATTAGGCTGGTTTGTACTGCTGATATAGGCTGGCTGAGAAACCAGGCTGGTTTTTACAACTGATTTTGGCTGGCCTAAGATACCATGCTGGTATGTACAGCTGATATAGTCTGGCAAAGATACCAGGCTGGTTTGTACAGTGGATGTAGTCTGGCAGAGAAACCAGGCTGGTTTGTACAGCTGATAAATGCTGGCCTAGGAACCAACCTGGTTTTTACAGCTGATATTGGCTAGCCTAGGAACCTGGCTGATATTTGCAGCTGATATATTCTGGCCTAGGAAACAGACTGCTATGTACAGCTCATGAAGCCTTGCCTAGGAGCCAAGCTGGTTTGTACAGCTAATATAGGCTGGCTATGACTGAAATTGGTGGTGTAGTGGTTAGAGCAGCTCACTGGTTGTTCAGTCCCCAACTACCTGGGTAAATGCTCTGTTGTTCTGTCCGTGACCAGGACAGTTAACCCTAACAGCTCTTGCTCCCACTGTAACATTTTCCCCAGGGTCATTGCTGCAATTATTGTAAGAATTGGTCTTCAGTGATACTTGGAGGTGAATGTACATTTTGGATACCTACAGAGATCAAGGAGTTAGTGGATGCATTGTCATTGGTTGAGCAATAGGTTATCCCTTCTTTTTTATTAGCAGGTAATCATTTCAGTTGTTCATCAATAAGTAATTCATCCTTATTAGTTGATCCACAGAGAGACTGGAGAGAGAGACTGGGCTGGTATGTGCTTGTCACTTCACCTCATTTTAACTGAGTAGAATGTGTGGATGGGACTCCATAAAAATGGGTTATAAAAGTGACTTTACTGCTACTTATCCTAGCAATTGTTAGGCTTTTGAGACATCGAGAGTGAAGGGAAAAATGTCTCATTTATCCTAGAGGTTGGCAAGAGATTGAATGGTAAATTTTTAAATGATGGTCACTGGTTGATGGCATTTTCCCCTGACTTCCTCTGTATTTTCCTGGGTCTGTGTGTTGCTGTTGAAGTCATCCATCATGGAGTCTTTCTGTACTCTAATGGTTTACAAGGCCATTAAATCAACGTTAGGCAGTGCATAAATACACATCCCTGCTTAGTGAAATTAGTCGTGTAGGGATAACTGCAAGGTCACTGAATGTTATTGTGAGCAATCTGATAAAAAAAATCTATTTATAATAGGCAGTGAACAAATACGCTATTTAACTGTAAGACATGGAAGAAAGAGAAAAGCAGCTTTTTTATTACAGATGTAGAAGGGGGAACGGTTTTTAAACTCATCCAGCATGAGCTGATGAATACATATCATAAAGCCCACCAAGTCTAGCACTGATAAGCCTCCTAAGTTTAAGGAATTATATATATTCTTTACATGTTTTGCAGATTTGCTCATGACTGGTTGCTGCTGGGTGACATCATAGAGTAACCAGGAATTAGTCCTTTCACAAAGCTTTAAACAAGGAAATACTTGTAATCATATTCAATGACACAGTGGAGTTTCTCATGACTACATGCACTTCTGCTTTAGGTTTGCCAGTTTCTTCCCTCACATTTCCTGTTACCCTTTCTGTAGTTTCTTTATTATGATGTCATTTCGTGTCAAAGGAAACCCCTGAGAGGTCAACAACCTACAGGATTTCTCGATGGCCTGATTACATGCTAGGGTCACCCTGGTGATTTCGTTCTCTCTTAACTCTCTCTCTGTTTCTCTCTCTTTTTACTCTGCTTCATGTCACCATCTTAATCCCGCCCACTCCTCCAGTGACATCACCCAGGCTCTTCAGGGTAGTAGATCTCCATATACTTTGGGGCGCTTAATCATATTAATCATACCCAAAAAATAATATCATGAAAGTCGTTCATGTGCAACTATGAAGTTGAACGATTTCATGTCTGGGTTCTTTAAGTTAATGAGTGACCTGTTAGATTTAATCCAAAGTGACTTAAAATGGGGCGGTATCATTGCAATATTCTGTTTTGTGAAAAGGCAAACTGTTCTGTACGTAGGTGGGGGCATACACCGAGTCATCCATTAACATTTGACACAATCTAAATATTAAGCTAAAAGGCATCAGTGTATTTGAATTCACTGACATAATTAATGTCAGAAACTGACCCCCTAGGTATTCTACTAACATACTATCTTCCCCGCAGATACTGGAGGTATTTCCCTAAACAACTCTTAACGGTTGCCTGCACCAGTATGACCCACACTCTAAACATAAACATAGTCACCAATAACCACACATACAGTCCACCCTGCTTTACTGTGAACACTGGTGCCAAACCACATTTTTTTTCATTTGTTTTAAATTAATATTTTTTGGCACAGTGCTACTTGAACTCATATATACACATAGACGTCCACTTAGATTCTGAGTATTTACATTTGTAATATTGGTACATTTGTAATTTATAATTTTGTGTAGTGTACTTTCTCTTTTTTTGTTTACAAGTTGATTCTTACATTTTGCTATACACCACAACATCTTCTGTAACGTGTGCAGCCCGTGACACTTCCTCCTCTGAGCAACCGCTGTGTCAGATCAATACCACAGTGTTTACAGTACAGAAGCGTGTTTCACACCATGTCAAACTTATCAAGCCTATACTTCACCCACTCCCTAACAGAGGCATGGGTGAGCATTAATGGGGCATAATATTAACAAATATGAGCGCTATACTTTACATAGATGAGTGTGTGAAGCACAGATGACAGGGTACAATACATTCCAAGTGTCTGGTTAAAACAACAGCGGTTATCTGACTTTATTGTACCTCTATTACAACCACACAAGTCACTTAATCTACGACATTAGAGGTGTTTCACAATGTCACTGCCCATGCTTCTGATGAGTGGTGTTTGAGTCACACTGGTGTGTGTACTCACAGAGAGCAGAGACAGGAAGTGACACATTCTGCAATTCTAAAACAGAAGGGGTAGAAAATGCCAAACATTTAAGTTGCCATTCTTGTGAAATGAACAGTAATAAGTATTTATTTTTCTGCTTTTGAAGTTAGCAGTAAAAAGCATATTGTAGTTTCTCCTCTTGTGAAATTTATGTTCCTTTGGAAGTTTATTGCTACATTTTGTAAAGACCTGAGCTTAATAAAGATATCTGAATTAGTGTGCACTGCTGTGAAACTATCTTGAAGTTTTTGTTGTTGTGCTTTCACAATATATTTTTGTCCCTCATTTAGTCAGAAATAATCACATTGATATATTCATGTAAGTGTGGTACCAGTAAACCCTGTCCAAAATAAGCGCAAACATAATGAACACAACATGAAACAATACTTAAAACACAAGTTAGAGCACGGATTCTGCATAAGTGTTTAAACAAACTACCTTTAAAACAGGTGCAATTTAATGTTGTTATTATCTCAATCTGATGATATTTTGAGACTTAAAACTGATTAAAATAAGTAGTTTTAACTTCTTCTGTATAGTGTTCTGGGATGATGTAGCAGGAAAGCTAAAGTCACTTCATCGATACTGGAATATTCAAGGCAGAACATACCTAGTAATAGTAGTCTGTTTCAAGGTCAGGTTAAGCAATGAAAAAGGAAAGCAATATCGGTAACACTTTATTTTGAGAGTCCATCTCTAGATGCTCTACATATTATCTGCATACTGTCAACAACGTTTTAACAAACTATCTACTAACCCTAACCCTAATCCTAACCTTAACCATTCCCCTTATGTTAAACTTAACCTTAACCATTACCCTAAAACATATTCTAAACTTACCCCTACCCTTAAAATACACAATTAGTTGCTTATCAACAGATGGTTTGTTGATAGTTTGTTGATAGTCATATCATCAACAAACTATCTGTAGAGCACATACAGATGGAATGTCAGACTCTCCAAATAAAGTGTAACCGCAATATCAAAGAAAAGAGGCAAGGTGTTGACTGTTCACACAAACACAAATATTCGCACACCCAAAAAACCCTTGCTCAGTGAAAAACCAACACAGTCACAGCTGGCTGGATGTTTGCATTGCCCGAGCACTGACTATCTCTTTAAACAATGTGAAAGCGTGGCCACTGACCCACTCGTCCCCCTCTCGCCCCATGTCCCTGCTCTGCACTCCACATTCCCTACAGTATGACATCACCGCCCCCTGGTCAAATCTCTTTGGACCGCATTGGTTGCCTGGGGTGGAACTGCTGATCAGGTCCAAAGATCACAATGTCTTGCCAATAGGTGACATCAGTGTGTAGAGCTTAGCCAATGGCTGAGACATGCCTGGATGCCTCTAAAATGCTGTCCCGTTGACACACACTTCCCCGTGTTCAAAGCATACACATGCACAGTCGGCTTTCCAATAACAACGCATTCAGCCATTCAGCCAGGGGTCCTCATCTCCTCTCATTGTCCAACTACTGTGAAAATATGGGACAGCTTTGGGACAGTGTGGGTGGACTCTTCGTAATCCAAAAATGTGGTTGGGTTATGATTTGCCCTTGTGTCTTTAATGGGCTGACTCAGCAGTATTTTTCTGACCATAGAAAATATTCCATGTGCACGACCTGAGTGAACTCCCCATCATAACACAAAGCACCTCAAAAACTCAAAAACTCAAAAACTACTAACGCGAGTCACACTTTACACCACTTTAAACTGGAAGAAAGAATTGGCCTTGAAGCCCTCACTGTAAGAGCGGTTGGAAGGTAAAGGCATATTTGACTGCTGACTCAGCAGTATTTTTCTGACCATAGAAAATATTCCATGTGCACGACCTGAGTGAACTCCCCATCATAACATAAAGCACCTCAAAAACTCAAAAACTCAAAAACTACTAACGCGAGTCACACTTTACGCCACTTTAAACTGGAAGAAAGAATTGGCCTTGAAGCCCTCACTGTAAGAGCGGTTGGAAGGTAAAGGCATATTTGACTATTAGCCTAGTGATTGTCCAGGTTTGGTATAATATCTCCTACACTTTCAAGAAACTAGTCCTTGACATCATACCATGGCCCCCTCTAAAGACAAGGTTTTCACCTCCAAACATGTTCCTTTTCTTTACATATGCCCTCAGAATTTAGGAACATGGAGAATGTTTGAGAAGACAATGCTGATGGTTTCGTGGGCCTCAGTGGGTTCTAGGTGATGTGCATGCTTATGTATGAAGGTATCTATCTAGAGCGTCAAACTAAGCTATTTCTGTGAACAGATGAAAATCATAATTTCAGTAGGTGTTTATTTATGTTGTTGAAATAAGTGTTTAAAAGCTGCATTTGGGATTTGTGGATTTTGGTAAGCCAGTGGATTCTCTATCAGAAGCAGGAGGGGCAGATTAAACTGTCTTTAAACCGCTGTCTGTTGCCTGGCTTTGTGTTATGAGCATGCCCAGAGAACATGGCAATCCAGGGAAATACAGAACCGACAACAGAAAGTTTTTATCAGTGATGCTTCTGCTTTTTTCTTTCTGTTTCCTTCACTGATAACAACTTTATAACCTCTCATATATCTTGTTCTTTTATCCAGCACTGCATATTAGCTGCTACAACAGACACTTTGACCCATATTTCATATTGAAATCTACTGCTAAAAGGTCACAATGTAGTAGCCTAATGGTTGTGTGAAAGGCAGTAGTTGAAAAATGATCTATTATTAGTCATTACTGCGGGGTTATAGTTATTCCCGTATGCACTAAAAACATAAAATCCCCTCATACAGACCTCTTGTATTATCCCTTCTCTGCCATCTCCACCCCAAACCCATTGCCCCCAACCCCACTGATCTGACCGGGGATCAATCTATGCTCGCTGCATGGCTGTGGCTTAATGGAGTTTTGCTCATCTTTCTGGCTGACCTATAAGCTTTGACTTAGCAGTCTGGTTGGCCAATAACCTTTGATTCTGCTGTCTGCCTATCCAATAAGCTTGACTCAGCTGTAGTCAGTATCAGATTGGATGATGCTGTAGCTACGGGGCAGCGCTGATTGGATGATGAGACGGGGATTCGTTAATGCTGTGCTACAGTAAAGCTACAGAAAAACAGACACCACCAAAAGCCTACAATGAATCAATCACATGTTTGTTTCTCCACCAAACCGGAAAGAAAATCTGTCTTGTGAAGTCAACAAAGCATATTGCGTGCAACAGTAACATCGCCAATTATAACCAAAATCTACACAAATTTGACATTAGATAACAGTCAGTGATGAGCATGGATTTGCTGTCGTCTCCATATTTCAAATATTATGTTACATCTACATACAGGAAGGGGAGTAGAGTTTTGAATGCAGTTTAGTGAGGCAATTTAGTTAAGAGTCTCGAAGTGGCTTGATGTGCCAAGCTTTGTCTTGTTAGTCACTGGGATGTAATGATCTTCCAAGTGTGAATCCTGCCCCTGTGGGGCAATAGAGGACATCGGGCAACTGATCACCTTTTCTGCTGAGCTCAAAATGTGATGGAGAAGGTGTCCAAAGTTAAATAATGTCCGAAGCAGGTTTGACTGGGAGATTAAACAGAAACGATGCTGCAAGTGGAAGATCTTTATGTGTGTATTTATGTGGCCATGGCAAGCATGCAGAAAACGTTTTTGACTCATCCTACTAGTGGAAAGCAAATAACCCCCTCCTCTTCATGTTGCTAGTTTGCCAAAACTGTCTGACTGACATTCAACAGGGCGCTGGCATGGTTGAAACCACTGCTGCCCCCATCACGTGGGCAAACCCTCCAAAAGTCCTGTATAAACTTTATTTCCATATGCCAAGCTTAGTGTTGGTGTTATCTGCTCATCTTCATGGTTGTAGGTGTGTCAGCCAGTTCAGTATCTCATGTTGAATCAAATTGACATGAATGCGTCAGCTGCTCCAGAACACATCAAGCATTAGAATGTTTTTATACACTTCAAACACATACTAACAAAGTAAGAGAGTACATGGACAGCTCATGCATGGAGAAAACTTTAAATTACCGTTTAAATGACTGAACAAGCGAATAAATGATTGCTGCCAGCCATCACGTGTGTAGATTTGTCAGATTTGCTGACAGAATACTGAAGGCATTAACGGAAGCGCTCCGTGATGTAAGAACAGATGTGACTGTCTTTTTCAAAATAGGCCTACAAACACATTTCCTTTACAATAACCTTTTGTGTGTGTGTGGGTGTGCATGATTAATTGAAACTCAGATTACTTCATCCATCATTGAGCTATTTTGAAAAGCGTAATTTTATCAGCTTATATGAAATTTATTATAGTACTATATCAATAGCATTTTAGGCCGAACTTTGGTGAAATATTGTCTTCTGGTTTGCCAGTCGCTAAGTCAATCAATGAAATGGTGCAGCCAGCAACATGCCTGTAATATATTTAGCCAGACAGCCTCTGTGTATTTCCAACACCTATTGAAACAGACATCCACATTCATGCATTTGAGCTTGATTGATATATCATGTACTTATTCATGGATTACCAGAAAAGCCAGCGTTCTAAAAAAAAGTTTACTTGTATTTTTTTGTAAATGATAAAGAATTTATTCATTTATTATTTATAATTATTTTATTTAACTGTCTTCATAATTTCTCCTTAATTGAACAGTTTCTGCAGACCCTAACATTTGATGAAGGAGGTGGAGATGCAACTTCATTACAAACTTTCTTAACGTTCGTTCTTTTTTACAGTATATCGATTTTATAGTTTTGTATTTGTTTACCCAAAATGTATGTAGGCACACAATCATGGAGTCTAGAATACATACAGATCTGTAGGAAAAAGGTGTATACAGAGTGTGAAAGTCTACATTCCCACCAAACAGTGTCCTGGCATTGTTAATTCGCCCTGTCATCAGTAGACATGCGGGATGCTTAATCACACCTGGGTCGCCTTGTTTCTCAGAATCACACACGGTCATCTGCATCTGTAGCGTACTGAAAATGTTTCACAGTTTACTGTCAGCTCTGAGGTGACGTGACTAATGTAAATAAATTCGGCTTTTCTGTTGAAAGTATGAGAAATTGCCTGCAGCTCTATAGCCTTAGGTTACCTGGGACGAGCTTATGTTCTTGAGAAAGCTGGGGCCTGTTTCCTAAAACAGCAGTAAACCAGACTGTTTGGATCCTCTTTTGACATTGGAGAGAGAGTGACAGCTTTGATTTTTGACACAGTCAGGTCTAGTTTTACATGCGTGAGTGTTTTTCATCTATTCATTCTCCTGAGATGGTAGGCATGACAATCCTATGATTACCCTGACAGAGACACCAGTCTTAGCATGTTGCAGAAGCTCAGTTAAATAGAATACAGAGAGTGATGTGTTGGATATTACATTTACCTCACAGCACCTAGACATTAACCTCAGTTACCTCAGAGATGTTGTTTAGGTGACACCGAGTCACTATAGAGAGATTGGATGTTGTTTATTTATCTGTGTGAATTCCTGTAGATAATGTTTGTACCTTAGCTCTGTGCAGCACCACCAGGGTTTATCTCTGAGCCTTGATGTCTGCTTTCCCCTCTCTGTCTCTCTCTATATTGCTGTCTATCTCTGTCTCTTTGTCTGCCTGGCCTCTAGTGTATCATGATCAGCAGGTTCTCTCCTTTATCACGTTAAAAACCTTCC
The DNA here is from genome assembly GCA_016801145.1 of Umbra pygmaea. Classification (NCBI taxonomy): domain Eukaryota; kingdom Metazoa; phylum Chordata; class Actinopteri; order Esociformes; family Umbridae; genus Umbra; species Umbra pygmaea. The sequence continues at coordinate 10,837 of JACXGM010026493.1, forward strand.
AAGACTTAAAGTCCCTTAGATAGCAGTGTTTACACATACGGTAATATGCTTAAGAACAGGTGGCGTTAATAGTGAATGTGTTATTGATCTTATGTTAACACATTGGAAGCAATGGTAAAATCTACACAGGGAGAAAGAGATAAATGAAATTGAAAAACTGATTTCTTAAGCCAAAGAGAGGAGGGAGTGAGGAATTTTGTACTGCTCAATGTCACAGAGAGGAGGATCCAGTAAGGGGGGGGGAGAGGAAGAATCGCAGCGCTATCAGTATGGAGATAGCGGCCCGAAATGCAGTCCCTTCCTCCACAGCAAGAAGGAAGTCAGATAGAAAATACACACAAAGGATGCTATCCACACAGGAACTCACCAACCCAAATTATTACAAAAAACATTCATATTCATTCGAAGTTAAGCTGTCCCTCTCACAGATACAATATGTCTGTTATTCATGAATACACACACACTTTAGATATATATATGCACTCAGGGACACAAATTTGGAATAATCCAGGACTTTACATGCATTTTGAAACTAATACATTCATCAAGATGGCATGACATTGATAAGATGTTATTGTTCAAACTCGATTAATTACAGATGAGCTAAAAGACTTGATCATTAAGACACTTAAATGATGGCTAAATAAGTGGCTCTGCTGTTGTATGTGAATAACTACACTGGGGAAGTTTGGAATCACACAGAACTGTTCATGTTTTTGATAGACGTCGATACCTTCATTGACCAAGGAGGCATTACATTGATTCAAATACATATCTAAGATATTACCAATGTTGCAAATGTCTATCACTGCTGGAAATTAGTGTTTTATCATTAATTGTTCACATACAATGGCAAAGATCACTTTTTCAGCAAGCATTATTTCAGTGACTAAATATTTGAATTCCTCTTTAATTAATCATGATTTGATCTATAATTAATCATTTCTTATCAATGTCCTGCCACCTTGGTGAATGAAGGTATCAATGTCCTGCCACCTTGGTGAATGAAGGTATCAATGTCCTGCCACCTTGGTGAATGAAGGTATCAATGTCCTGCCACCTTGGTGAATGAAGGTATCAATGTCCTGCCACCTTGGTGAATGAAGGTATCAATGTCCTGCCACTGAATGAAGGTATCAATGTTTATCAGAACACATAACCATTCCTGGATTATTCCCCCCAGTGTACCAAGTGGAAGAACAATGTTCATGCAAACCACAGTGTAGAAGAGAGGTTTGTGTTGACTTTTAATGAAACGCCCTATTTCTCCTCTCATCTTCATCCCTCTCCTCCACCAAATATGCTCACTAGCATGAAAGCCCAATGAATTTGGGGAGAGAAAGTAGGGCACGTCTGCACATTTAATGAGGCAAAAAAAGTACTGTATGACAAGCCTCTGTTTTCTCCTCAAGCAAAAATGCTCAAGTCAGAATTCAGACTCACGCATCTGACATCTTCATAAGCCATGGAAATGTAACTTGTTGAAGAAGAACGGTAAAATTCACTTAACCATACAGAACACAGCTCAATGATCAAATCCAAACTCGTACCGCCAATATAATCACTGGTAATGTGCTGCCGAATTTGAATCATTACAGTGTTCTTGAATTTCCACTAAAGGCACTGTACTATAACGCATATTTCAAAACAGTTTGCCGCCTTTATCGTTTGTGAATTTTCAACGTACCGCATGTACCAGATCAGGGACAGGTGTGAGGCCCCAAGTATGCCCCCAGTCCTGTTACACAGTAAAACTTCAGTGTTAAATTAACACTCTTCGGTGTGTATATAGGTCCACTGGACCTATATAAATACTGAGAGTGTTAATTTCACACTGACGTTTTTGCTGTGTAGGGTGATCTTTAGACAATCCTCTCAGTCAATTGACCAAATGTTCCCTAAATATGCTAAATCTCTAATTTGGTAGAAATGCAATCACACTTGTTATTACCTGTAAGAGTGTGTGGTTGCTATAAACGAACACAGAAATTTGCATAACCCTCTAGTTAAAAATGTCAAACAAACACACTGTAGTTGAGTAGTGTCTCTGTGCCATCGGTAAAGAGAGAGAGTCAAGAAGCCAGCGACAAATCCAGCGTCAGCGGTATATGTGAGGTAGGCTGCAGCCTGTTTCGTGACATCAATGTTTTTAGTATGGGTTATTACATTACTCTTGTGTGCTCACTCAGTTGGCACTGTGATGAATGCTGAATGAACTGAATGGGTTTTGATGGCACAGTGAAACACAAATGTAGTGATAAGATGTTAGAGCAGGACAGCAGCTCTGATGCCTGCCTGGCGTGGTTGTGGTGGATCGGTCGTGTTAGCTGCATTTTTCATAAACAGGTGTGAAGTTGTGCAGTCTCACTGTGGTTGACATTGCTGTGATGAAATGCAATGTGGTTGTGTTGTTCCTTACAGTGGTTGACGAACTCTAGTGTAGATCACCTTTTTATTTTAGAACATTTCACTTTGTCGTCTTTCGAGAACGATGGGATTTTAGGTGTTTTCTGAAGTTCATCTAAATTCACCACCTTCTGGGTTAACTGATCACCTCACATGCCGGCTTTAAAAACTGAAACAACAGGGAATTACAGTTAAACAGAAATTGGTGCTCTTTAGTAATAAGAAGCATATTTTACCACTGTAACAAGAGTTCCAAGTTGCTGCCTTATATTAGACACACATCTCTTCTACTAGTGTGGAGACGAGTAGAGTTTCATATTCCTGTGTTACAGAGGGAAATGTAATGTGCTTTATCATACCAGTGTCTTATTGCTGTTTGATTATGGCTGCTCTTTAGGCTCTCTGGGCTGGTGAGACAGCTCCATCTGTGTCCTCTGCACACACACTTCTTTACACACACCGTCAAACTGACACCCAGTATACACAGTATACACACACAGTCGTTCTCAAAAGAGGGCCAGGTGTATGATGTGCTGGCTCAGTTTTTCAACCGATAATGTGGAAACAATATTATATTCAGCAGCCATGCATTGTGGGGATACGTCACGTCACATCCAACTGTATGGCTCTGCCTCTGGGGCAGATGGGCAAATAAGCAGATTGTCCCAAAGCGTTGCCCCGTGGGGTGACAAGATGTGCCCTGGAGATGATAAGACATTTTTTTATCATATACTGGGTGTTTCTCTTCAGTTGGCCCCTACCCCTCCCTTGCACCTCAATCAGAGCCTTGCTGCTGAACACACATCACACACATTTCTGTTATTGCCGCAAGACAGGGATTAGCACACTCCAACCCTTCCATCCTGCTACCTACACCCCCTACCCCACGATCTACCTCCTCCTCCAGCTTCCACCTCCCCTCTTCCACTGTCTACCTCCTCTGTCCTTCTTCCTCCCCTCTCTAAAAGTAGCTGCACGTACCGACCCTCGATCAGCGTTCAGACGCGAAAGCAATTAGCACCTCTCTCAGAGGTAGTAACTGGCGCCTGGATTCTGGTTGTGATTCTACCAGAGCAATCGCTAGTCATTAGTTGCTAACAGCGGGTGGTCCAAAAAATTTAGGATGTGGTTAGTTAGCAAACTGAGGTAAAAGGAACCTCAAGCGAACGCAGGACCTACAATCGGTGTGCACTAGACTTAAGGCCTGCTAGCCAGCACCCTCCGCTACTTCACACTCACCCTCCTTGCGTATTTCTGATATGCTTAAAACCAGGAGTTTTTCTGGTCAGGCCATTAGGTATGGAAAAACTCCAATCCCAATCTGTGTCCTATTCTGTTTTATAATGCAGCCTGCCCACTGAGGGCCTGGCTGGGTTCATGAGAGATATGAAACCAGGACAAATCAGGAATCACCATGTCTGGTCGGAATGCTGCCAGCTGGCTGCTAATGTTTTAAGGTGAGGACAGATTTACTACTGTAAAGAAAATAAGACTGAAGAGGAAGATAGAGGAGGGAGAGAGAGAGAGAGAGAGAGAGAGAGAGAGAGAGAGAGAGAGAGAGAGAGAGAGAGAGAGAGAGAGAGAGAGAGAGAGAGAGAGAGAGAGAGA